>LJIJ01002188.1:0-30118 GCA_001718145.1 Orchesella cincta
AGAGCATGAAGCTTGCAACAATTTTTGCCATAAGCCGTAATGTATAGTCAGTTTCTTCGGCTTTAACATAGCGGACGTTTCCAATGTGCAGCCCTCGTTGTTCTTTGCTGACTGGAACATCTTCCTCATGCTGGCATGTATTTATGATGCTATGAAATTCTGTTGGGCTTAACTTTGGAATAATGTAATCCCAAATCTGTAAAACCAAAATGGAATTATTGAATGGAGTATACTATTATATAACCTTCAAAAGGACTTGTGAAATTTGTACCTCTGCCAATAAGTCAAAAATGTGTGTCTGGAATGTTTCACAGCCTTCATGGTCAACTTCTTCGTCAGTCTGTGACTGCTGATTTTCTTCCTTGCTGCTTCCGAGCTTGTTGAAGTTCGTCTCAATTTTACATGGATCTTCCATCATGGTGTAAACTTTGAAAATTTGGGTTGGTTTTAGTATTATGCAGTTTAGAAACGTTCAGACTGTAAATGCCCGGATTAATTAATACAAGATAAATGATTGCCAAAGAATAATTCACAAACGACTAAATGAACTTGACAACTGAAACAGGTGAGAGATGCAAGAGCTGTCTGAATCTCATGTGAATATTCTGCAGTGACTCATTCATGTAAATAAAGATAGACAAACCGAAAACGCTGTGGGATAGGACACGGTGAAGTGAAACAGCCAAAACAAGGACGAAGCGGACGAGCTGATTTTTTGCAAAGTGATGTGATGATGATGATTATGATGAAGCATTTCGAGCTGCTATGTAATGCAAGCATATCACATACATAGCGAGCAACCAGGCTTAGATGACTGAAGTGAATATAAATATAAGACAAATATAACGATAGCGTTGACGGTAATAAGATAAGTCTCTATATTTGTATGTATATATACCATGCAGCGTAATAAGCGTATGGAGTACTCTTGCAAAAATATTGAAGAGCTGGTGTTCATGGCTGCTGCTGGCCAGAGTTTTTTTCTTCATCGCATTGTCATT
The DNA here is from genome assembly GCA_001718145.1 of Orchesella cincta. NCBI lineage: Eukaryota > Metazoa > Arthropoda > Collembola > Entomobryomorpha > Orchesellidae > Orchesella > Orchesella cincta. The sequence goes on from LJIJ01002188.1 coordinate 1,002, forward strand.
GTCTGTTCTGCGGCTTTTGCATGCAGCCAATTGTGATAGACGTTGCACTGAAATGCCCTTATATGGACATGTCTTTGAAAACTTTTGCTCCACATGACAAACAAAAACAGGTAAAAGGTTATCCAATGCAGTTTAAGTTTACTGTGAGCTCTGTTTTTTCAACAAGAATTCGCCGTCCCGGGGAAACCCGGGGTTTGTTTCGATAAGGAAATGTTAAGCCTTCGAATTGAATTTTTATAAATAGATATATATCCAAATAGAAATCTAATTATGAGGAATTCCATCACACAGACTTTCAGCTGAACCGAATATATACATAAGAAGGATATTGCTGTTTTCTTGAATTGTGATAACGACTATATCGAAGTATTCTTAATAAAATTTCATTTCAAACTATTCTAAACAATTTGCTTAAAAATTAGTCAACAAACTATAAAAGACTCATGAGGTTGGAAAGTTTAGTTAATTTACAGACAGTTGCTTGTGTATCAATTTAAAAAAAAAATACTTTGAAAAGTCTCCGTGTTTAGCAGGAGCTCAGCAATCACAAATTTACCGAGCTAATGAAGTAACAAGCAGGTATAATATTACCATTAGCTTTCATTTAATGTTATAGTCTTCGTAGGAGTATGTCGTAGGTAATGTGGAAGCATCACGATCACTTCATTCACTTCACATAACATTTCAAATATTATATACTGAAGCTGGCTTAGATTTGTGTTAGCTGGAAACTTGCGAATTATAAGAATCCTCTCCTATTATTCTTTGCATTAAAGAAAGCTTATGTGTTACATATCGCCATTCTTATCCCAACTAACGAGTAGCGTAAGCGTTATTATTGTAATGAATAGCTCAATTTTCACAACAAAATAATGATAAAATTTAAAAAAATATATCCCATACAGAAAATACATAGATGAGATGATTAACGTGCACGCATGCATTCTTTTAACTTACAATAGGTGACCAAAATAACTTCATTTCCTTCAAACAATTTATAAAACAATTTCTTCGTTTTATATTATGGTCCGCGATAAAAATCCACATCATCAGCGCATATACATATATTGAAACACGTTGGGATTTCCAAACTGATTATTCAAAAGTTTTGCAGAAAGATGTAGCTTATTGATAATGATATATTGTTTAGATGGAATTCCTTTCCAAGAACGCATAGCTTTTCTTTGGTTAGTTGACTAAACTGAGGATTTGGAGGAATCATCCACCATCAACTCTTGAATTTCAGTGTACCATATTTAGCCCAAAATATGTTTGCTATGCTGTCCACCATTTTCTTCAATTTATTTTGTGTCCAATTTCAATGTGAACTTCGTCTGATCCGCTTTTTTTTGGCACAAACCCACATGGTGATTTATTCCAGCCAAGCAGTCGCCTCCTGGCAATAGACCCCTAATACAAAGTCGTATGCTCCGGGATGATGAACCGCTTGTGTCCACAAACCTGGGACTAGTCAAAGGTTTCAAGATGCGGATAAGCGAGACCAGAGAAATTTTTAGTTTTACAGGCGTTCCATATGGAGAGTCCACAGCTGGAGAAAATAGGTTCCGGGATCCTGTGCCAAGGAGACCTTGGAAGGCACATGGGATGCAACTCGTCCTAGCCCAATGTGTCTTCAAGCTTTGCCTTTTGCAGTGGGAGGAACTCTACAGGATCGAATACGCGGAGTGAAACGTGCCTCCATTTAGACATCTACACACCGCACATTAATAGGAATGGGACTGGAGGTGAATTACTCCCAGTCATCATTTTAATTCCCGGAGGCGCGTATTTTTTCGGGGACAGTAACACCTACGGACCCAAATATTTATTGAGGGAGGATGTTATCTTTGTTGCAATCAATGTCAGAATGGAAATATTTGGCTGGTTATCAACGGGTGATGAGCATGCGTCAGGTAACTGGGCACTGAAGGATATGGCTTTGGCTGTTGAGTTTGTTCACGACAACATAAAAGCTTTTGGAGGCGATCCAAACAGAATAATTATTGCAGGAACATCAAGTGCAGCGGTATCAGCTCATCTCATGCTTTTCACAAATCATAGGTCAAGAAACTATGTGAAAGGGGTAGTAGGTTTAGTGGAACCGCTTTGACTGGAGATTTGGATATGCATGGAAGCGTTCGAGAACTTTCGGACGTGACTGCTCAACAAGGTAGGGAAAAACATGGGGACAAATTTGCTCAGCTTAGTAATACTCAAAAACTACTTTTATAAAATAATATTAAAGATTAAAATATTCTGAATAATTAAGCCAACCAAGGTTAGCCTGGTTAAAATTAAAAGGAAGGTTTTATTAAAGAAATCAGAATAACTTTTGTTTAATTGTCAGTATTGGTATTGGGATTACATTAAAAAATTGTCATACTAATGCCTTATATGTTATATTATAATGCAATTATAAATCAATATTTGCATTCTACGTAAAATTGGTCTTATTTAGCCGCGGTTTTTCTGAGGGTTTAATCAACCAATTTTCACAGTTTATAAGTAATGTCATTAATTTAACTATAAAATGTTATATTTTTACTACTGTAGTTGGCTGTCCAACTTCAAAAGGAAAGGAAGGCTCTAGCAAAATGGTAGAATGTTTGCGAAAAATTCCAGGAAAGACTCTAATTAAGATTCTATCGCGTTTTGCAACACCACCCATCAGGTTCCATCCCACGTTGGAGCCACCAGGACCTTCCGCTTTCATTTCGGAGCCACCAGAAGTTCAATATATGAGAGGCACGGTGCCACCGATTCCATTGATTATCACACGAACTGAGAATGAACTAGAAGCAGTGTTCCCTTCCTATACGACCCATGCTACCTTTGATAAGACCCCTCTATTTTCGCTTGATGCCTATATTATTTCACTACGGATTTAGAAATACTTTCTCCAATGTTGATGTGTCGGTGAGACAAGCGTCTTTTCGAAAAGTTCACAAATTTTACTTTGGGAAGAGCACAGCTCCAAACTTTCTAGTCGGTCCGGATTTTTCCAAATTCTGCCAAATGCTGGGTGATACAATGTTCCTGGCTCCGATGTGGAGGGCCGTTGAGTATCACCACAAGGTTGCACCAACTTACACCTACATTGAGAAAATCAATACTGTGGCTGCTTTACCTGTTATTTCGTTTGCAGGAAGAATGTTGAGTCGGGTTGGAGCTGCACATGGGGTAATAATTTAAATATCACATTTTTGACATACTTATAAATGTCAGGTTTGTGCATAATCCGTTATAATTTGTTCAATCATCAAGTCAGAGTTGGGCCTGCTCTTCAACATGACCCGAATACCTGTCCCAATGGCACCTGGAAGTGACATTGAAGTTGCATCAAGAAGGCTTGTCAACATGATTGTAAATTTTGCTAAGCATGGGTAAAGAACAATTTTTTAGAACAATATAAAATTACTTTATGTTCGAATAGCGTCCTATATAATATTTCACTCAAATTTGAATTCAAATACAGTGCTCCTCTCTATCGCAATGAAGAAGGGAAGTTGTTAAACTTGTGGAAACCTGTGGAAGATATTCGTCACCCGATCGCTCTTGAGGTTGGCTTGTGAAAGATATCAAAATGATAGTGGATCCCGTTGCAGCTTCTGGAAGACTAAAAATTTGGGAGGAAGTAGTGTTTTGACAAAGTAGTTGAACTAATATTAATACTGAATAGTGTTTATTAGTGTACAGTTTATGGATAGTACTAATACTGTCAATTTCTAACACATTAACAGTGTCATTAAATGAAATGTTTTCCGATAATACCCTAGTTATCCTATATATGTATATATACCATGCAGTGTAATAAGCGTGTGGATTGCTCTTGCTTTAGAAAATATATTGAAGTGCTGGTGTTCATGGTGCTGCTGGTGCAGAGTTTTTTTCTTCATCGCATTGTCATTGTCTGTTCTGCCGAGCCGGCTTTTGCATGCAGCCAATTGTGATAGACTTTGAACTGAAATGCCCTTATATGGACATATATATGTCTTTGAAAACTTTTGCTCCACATGACAAACAAAAACAGGTTTTCCAATCTGCAGTTTAAGTTAACTGTCAATTGTAATGATCAGGTAAAAAATTGTAAGCAAATATTAATGAACTTGAAACGTGTGAATGAACGAGATATGGATATAAATTCGCAATATACACAGCTGCAGCATTGAAATCAAGTAGAGTTTTTTAACTTTAGTATTTGCATTCTCATTACACTTAAAACCTGATACTTTATTATTATTAAAACCTTTTTATTTACATTTTCATAAAACTTAACCAATATCTAGTTTATCTCATGTTTAGGGTTAAAAATAAAACCATAATGAATCAGAACCTTTGAATATGTGTTGTTGTTTAATACCAAGTTCCATTACTAACAGGGTTCTTAGCCTTACTATGTTTTCTTTGCTCAATCTCACAACAAAACACTACCTTCTGCAGTTTCAGTTGGCTTACTATCTTCACGGTCCTTTTGAACATTTTATTTTCTTCAACAAAGTAATTTCCATGTAAGCTCAACACCTTTAGATTCTGACATTTGTGCTGAATAAACGAGTTGAACCAACTCGTGTCAACATTTTGCCAATAAGTCGTGAACGCTGATAACTTGGGTAAAACTTTCGTCCAATTACTTTCCTGGAGCATTAGATTCACATCACCCTTGTCGAGTTTAAAAAACAACTGAAGATGAGTCAAAGTCTGTGAAAAATTATCCACTGCACGAATCACACTACCAATTGTATGAACATCACGATCCCAACAATTAACAAACTGCATTTCCGCCAAGTGCAGCCCTTTTATCTCTGATAAAACGGTAAAAACACTGGCATCCGCTTTACTTACTCGAAGGCACCGAAGATTCGGAAGTGATGTTGAATTAAGTAGGTTAACATTCCCCTCAATTCCAAAAAAATCGTTGGAGCAAATCAATATTTTCAGCTGCGTGCAACAGCGTCCAAGGAGTGCTGTACAAAGTCCTCCTGTTCGACTGTTCTGAGGTCGCATATTTTCTCTAAATTTTTCAATATCTAATATTTCCAAATGTTTCAAATTCGCCCACTCCCTGTCCATCAGCATCTCGTCCTCATATTCGGGGAAAAGGATGAAGGGTCCATTCATCTTGAGGACTTTGAGGTTCGATATATGACCCAATAATGAAAAGAAATAGGAGATGTTGACCCCCGCAAGGTCAAAGGTCATGGTTGAAATACCATGCCCAAACTTGCTCATCATGTTCATCAAAATCGGATCCAGGTCCAGATGCTTGTCAGAACGATATCTTTGGTCCAGAATGAAGACACTTAGAGATTTCGTCAAGAATGGATTACTCAAACCTGTAGTTGCCAGTCGGCTTGTGAATTGTTCCATTTCAGAAGGATACTTGAAGTCATATCGGTTCTTGATCTTCTCAATGATCTCACCAAGCGGCTGGTTTCTAACTTGTCTTTTGGATGACCACATTGACAAATCCATATCCTGATCGTGATCACGATTTTTATAAAATTGTTGAGGAGATTCCTCCAGTCGGCCTTCAATGAAAAGTTTTGCCTTTCGGTTCACCTGACGCCAGTTAAGAACTGATTTTTTAGACACTGCCCAGTGTTTTAAAAGTACATTCAGCACCTGTTTGAATGGAGAGACAGCTTGACTTAAAAGGTTAAATTTTACTTCATGAAAATACTAATAATGTAATCGTACCAAAGGCAGCAGCAAGTCTGTCGTCTTTGTTTTAAACATGTTCCTCCATTGTAGAGATGAGTTGATGATAGCAAGAAAGTCGGTAGGGCTCAAGTTATTAAGAATTTGATCCCAAAGCTAGAATTTTCGAAATTATTTCTCCATAAATTTAAAATTTTTAATCATTATGCTATGTGAGTGGAGTTTCATGATGAAAATATTGTATACCTCTGGTAAAATACTGAAAACATTCAACTGGGAGAAAAGATCACCATCCTGTGACATATTGGTATCAGATTTCCCCTTATTCTCTTCCTCCTCAACTTTTAATGATGAACCAGTCTCCGGAGAAAGTTTGCTGAAGGTTTCCATGCTGTAAAATAGTTTGTAGAACAGGAAGGACAATGCCTAGTTGTATATCAGAAGTTAAACTGCTAAAAAATTGCGATTTTGAAAAACTTTTTCCTGACTTATGTATCCCTTGGTCCCTGTCACTGTCTATACCTAAAAACTCAACATGTGGCCACTTGCTTACAGCCCAAGGTTTGTTGTACTTGTGATTATAATTCAAAACAAAAACTCAAACGGGCATCGACATCTTTTCAAGCATGTTATTTTTAAACACGGTTCAAAACCAAGGTACAAATTAAGGTATGAAAATATGAATGAGTGTGCAAGTGGAACTGAAGGTGAACATAAGAATAATATGTGGGATTGGGGTCCTTTTTTTGAAGAGATACATGTTTATAGACATGTATGCACAGCAAAAATTGGTATTAGAGGTTTATTTTAAGCATTTGAGGTTGACTCAATTATGATACTCTGATGTAAAAATCAAGACAGTCGACGAGCTATAATAAATAATGAATGGTCATGTTTCAGCTGCAACTAACTAGTAATGCTTTAGAATGCCTAATGAAAATGGTTGTCGGTTCCATTGTTGAATTCCACTAATCAATTAGTTAATTGAATGGTAATCTAACGTATGTTGCATCGCTCATCGTAGGTATCAAGCTCCCATATCTTCTGAACTAGTGAAAACTGTTGTATTATTGTGTAAATACCAAGCCAGTGTGTTCACTCCATTATATAGCCACATAATAGCTTATTTTTAACGCAATCGAAGTAAGGAAAAGGTTTACTTCTGCAGCCTCAGTGTTCTGTTGTGTTTTAAGAAGGCGTTATTGTAAAAGAGTACTGACATTTGTTTAAGGTACATAATCCGTATCCCGTCCATATTCATAAACCATATAATATATAGGTTTTATTTAGAGGTCTTGCTGAGCTATGCTAATAAAATAGTTATTTGTTTGTTGCATCCTTCTCTAACCTCCTATATATGTAGTACACAAGTCTTTCAATAAGTCTGGCAAGAATACTAACAACCGTCAAGCATTTTCTATACAATGTTTCAATGCTGTTCTGGGTTAAAACAGGCATATTTTTTCGAATGTTAATATGATAATACTGAATGCAGTTTGCATTGGTCCAATGTACTATAAATTAATGGAAGGTTCTCTGATCCATATTGCTCTAATTATTTTTTCGTAACATTCAAAATTTTAATTTTTAACGCTAATCTTGTATATTATATTGTGGGTTTTATGAGATGATAAGGAAGTTGTCTGAAAATTCATTCCAGCTCATAGAACTTATGTGCAGCTTCGGAAATAACATCATGGTCAATTGTTATCATGATGTACTGCTAGGATCGTCTCTATATAAGCTATACCTTTTCCAAGTGGTAGAGAGCGGAAAGCAAGGAAAACTGCTGTGACACTTCCAACGCAAACGTAGTTTTGTATTTTAATATGTAATGTATGCTTATATAGATGCATTATGTACAAAATGATGCATTTACTTGCTGAATACACCCAGATTAGCATTATAATATGACATTGACATGATTAAACCAAAGAGAAGTGATAAGTTTGCTAGTTAATCAAGTCTACTCAAGATTTTTGCGTAGGGGTACTGTGAGACAACAGTTTAAGCTTGGTTAATTATTGATAAAAACAATGTAATTCATCATTCCAGTGCATGTTTCACAAAGGTGGGATTATGGGAGATGATCAGTTGCCATTTACTCACTTCTTACTTCTTGTAATATGATGGGATATGTATAAGGCATAGTTCAGTCAGCACCAACCGTCCCATTTAATATCAAACTTGGTTGCTTGCACATTCTTTGATTTGTTTTGACATTCTTTTTCTAATTTATGCAGATTAGCATAAGAATATCTGACAAATGTACAAAGAAGAAGCCCGAACGGAAACGTGGACTTTGATATTGTTATTTGGGATTTAATCAAATGAGATGGAGAGTTGAGATAGAGAGTTGATGAAAAACATACAACAAGTAACAAGTCTCTACTAGATACACTACAGAAGAGATACGTTTCATTCCAAACTGTATGCATGCATCGAAGATAATGCTAATTTCATTTCCGTCAGGATTTTATTACTTTTAGATAATGCTCATGACAAAATGTCCCATTGCCTTTTACTTACATGCATAATCTTCCTATTAATATATTTCATCCAATGTCCAACTACCGAATTCAAATGTAAAATCAAAAAATAAGCATCGAGTTTTGCTGCAAACAATTCCACAGAAATCAAATTCTATCCAGCAATTCAAGCAGGCGGATGTGTGCGACGAGACACTGAACTTTTCAATTTTAACATCATTTTTTTCTACAAAATTCAACTAAATCTACAAGTAAGTGTGCTACTGTAATTGTGCGTGAAATATTGTTACAGAAGGTTGTGAACCAAAATTTTTGCTAATGTGTAATTTGCGATTTTGTATATTTTGAACAGAGCAGGAGGATTGTCTGCAGCCTGTTTTAGGATGGCTTCTGTAGGACCTGACGAAAATCCAGATTTTGAAACCCGGGACACGGAAACTGCTGTGGATAATAACTCTGATGTCTCCTGCATTGATCTGACTGTAAGTGAGAAAACGGAGACTGAACACAAAACAGTGGAAACTACAACAGACAAGCTTCGCCGTGTGGAGAACGAGGTGGCGAAATTAAAACAGCAAGCTGAAATGATGAGGAGTAGCCAAGCTCGAACTAATGAAGAAACTCTTGGAGGATCGAACCCCGTTCAAAAGATCATGGACAAAGCTCAACGGCACTTGGACGACACTGAAAGACGCCAAGAGAAAGCTGAAGCAAGTACCGAAGATGCAAAGCGTAGTACTGAAGCAGCTGAAACTCGCTTTGGAGAGTTGGATCAGCGTTATGAAGTCGCAGAAAGACTCCGTGCGATTTCTGAGCAAAATCGAATGATGGCTGAAGAGCGGACAAATTTGGCTTATCAAAAGCAAGGGGAAATAGAGGGACGGATCTCGGTTCTTGAAGCCAGGATCAAGAAAGCTGAAAAAGAACGAACAAATGAGGAGAAACGGCTTCTTAAAGCGACAAAGGAGAAACTAAATGCAGAAAAGGAGCTACTCAAGTTGCAAGAAAATGTCAAGAAAGAAAACGCAAAACTTCAGAAAGAAATTCAAAAGCGGAAGAATGAAGCTAACAAGCAGACTGTGAAAGCTTTGCAACAGGCAAAGAAGAAGAAGGAAGCTGCTGAAAAGGTCAAGCAACCAGGGAGAAAAAAGGCTCGTTCTTGAAGCTTTCTTCATTCAGTCGCAGTGTTCAATTCTATTTCGGTAACAAATTTGATAAGTTTACTAGAAGTTGTGACATTGAGTTTAACAAAAAATATTCTATTTCGTTTATGATTTGCAAACCAGAATACACTGTCCATCATATTCTAGGATGATGCACATGATGCTCGTTTGATAATACTGATTGTGGCCCATATGCGTGTAGCTTTCATTTAATTAAAAATTAATATATCGTTGATAAAACTGCTCTGTATGTTCTTGAAATTTTATGTTTTTTCAAATATATAGTTTATTTGACTCAAAGCATTATAAAATACATATAATTGCAATAATAATAATAATTTGCTAACTACGATATCTTTAAACTTGAATAATATAATAAATTATAACTCTGATAACTATGTCTATAACATCTTGAATGAAATATTTAACTTAACAATTTAGGTATCACACCTTCAAATTTATTTGCATACAAAAAGTATGCAAAAGTGAAAATTTTAATGATTTACTAACACAGATTAATGCATTTATCTCTAAACAAAATCATAACCTAATCCTCTTTGTGACGACTGAACTGGATCCTCTTCTCTTTTCCATCACTTGTGAAGACAATCCTGTATGGGGTACCTCCTTCATCACTAAATCCGCTGTGAAAGCTAATCTTTTGGAGAGTCGGTATGCTTCCAAATAAATTTTGTTGTAGCTCGTTCATCGAATACTTGCTCATATATGCTGTTCCATGAATGTTTAATTCCTCGAGGAGTTGACACTTTAGTCGAAGCATTGTCCAGAACCATGGGTGATGAGTTGCGGACCTACTCACACTAAACTTAGTTAGCTTTGGCATCGTCGGTATCCCGTGTCTCTGATTAACATCTACAGTCTCACGGTGTGAAGCGTCCCTGGGGTCCAGGAATAGCAGGAAATGGGTTAGCGTTTCTGAAAACGCGTCCATTATATGGACAACGTCCCACATGCTCAAAAGTATGTTCCTTGAACGCTGCACTAACTGAATTACTTGGAGAGGTAATGAACCCAATCTAGGCAGTGCATTGATAAATATTTGTGGCGCTGTAGAGAAGGGATCAATTTTCACCCGGAGATGGCGGAGGTTTGGAAGGGTGTTTTTATTAAATATTGCTGACGCATCCTCATAGTTTTCAAATAGCTCTCCATTGCAAATCAAGGTTGAGATTTGGGAACAGTAATACTTCAAAAGATGGGAATAAAGGGGTAAGCCGTAAGGATTTCTGAAATTACTGACGTCCAACAGCTGCAACTGGTTTAACTGAACACCTTGCTGCGGCAATCGAGCAACTTGTGCTCCTATAACATGGTCTCCTTTTAAACAGAAAACCTTCACGTTGGGCACAAAAGAGAGGAATCGGAGGACTAATGAGCTGTCCCCACGTAACACGTTAAAGGTTACGGTGGAAATGCTTAGGCCAGACCGACTCAAAAAATCCATTGGGCGATCGTGATACTCCCCGAAACGTCTTTCCAAAATGTTAAGTTGAACAGACTTTGTCAGCAGAAGGTCACTAGAGGCGATTCCAGTTGATGCAGCTTGTAGTTGAAACGCCATAAAGTTGCGCAGGTTTCTAATTTGTCTCAAATCGTATCTGTTGTTGATGTTAACAAGAACATTTCTCAAGTGGTGCTCCTCATCTATCACAGTCGGTGACCATTCAGCCCCAACAGTGGAGACGGAGTTGAAATACTCCTGAGATGAGACGAACTCCTCCAAGATGCCGTCAACCAGAGATTTTGCAGCATGGCTCACCCCTCGCCAAGCGAGAAAACTTTGGGGCGTCACGCTTTTGTGCTTCATCAGTATCGGCAGCACCTGCGTAGGTTAGAAATTCGGAGAGGTTAGCTTAAATGTTGTCTCAAAATGAGATGATGATGCGTTACAGCATAAAACATTTACCAAAGGGAGCAATCCATTCGCTGTTTTCTTCCTCAGCATGTCCCTCCATGTTGGACATGAGTTGATGATAGTGTGGTAATCAATAGGGCTCACGTGCGGAAGAATGTGAAACTCCCAGATCTATGACACATAAAATGATTTAATCAACGATCAAGTTAACATGGTTGACCAGTTCGATAAAAACGAGGAGTTTCTCCTGATCTGTTCATGCAAATACCAGTCAAAATATGACTTGCAAGTTCAAAAATTATCAAAAAAAAACTTGCAATTACCTCGGGGAACAAACTAAAAATAGTTTTCGGTTCCATTATTTATAATTTGTCAACCAATTAAGCAGTTTTTGTATAATGCACTATTTAAGTACTGCTAGAAACAAACTTATAGTATTCTACATCCTATTAATATTCTACTAGACACTGATTGCTTTCGTTCGTTTTGCGACTTGAGCATATAATGGATAATTTGACAACATCCAAAAAGTCTAGGCAGCTTTTGCTTACGCTGGTTCATGCATGGTGTATTGTATCAAGCTTACTTCACGAAATAAAAAAGTACAGAAAAGGCACACTTTGCATGTATAATATCGATATCTGCATATTTTTTGTGTGTAAAGAAGGTGAAGGTAATGTTCGTTCTAAGGAACTGACTACTGATTCCATGGAAAGATTTGCCATCCATATCCATACTCATTTCATTTATCTGATTTTACGGTATTTGTCAGCGGTCCTAATACTGTACCGTGTAAAAAAGGTGGGATGATGTTTATAATGTTTATCTTTCCTCCATCCTCCATATAGTACATAAGTTTGTCAACAAGTGTCAGCTCAGTCAGGAGTCAGCATAGTTGAGACTATTTGATGCTATACCGAGGAAGTGGAGAAGGAGGTTAAAAGGGGCGTTTTGAGACACAAGTAAAAACTGATTAATAACACTTTATAGAAAGCTATTTAATACAAGACTTACGTTTCTTCTTCCACGCATAAATAACTATAGTCAGTATGATGAAATGTAGGACAGAATACCTTCATGCTCACTTCTGTTTTTAATCATCTTCTGACATTCTTATCATGGATGCGATTTAGCATAATAACTCTCTCACTCAAGAAACCCTTACACATATACAGACTTTGTTATTACAGTAGGAATGTGGTTTGGGATTGGAAAATCAAATGAATTATGGTTGCTGAAAAGACAAACAACCAAGTCCCGGCTATAGTGAACTGAAGAACTAGGATTCATCCAAAATGTGGCATTTGTGTGGTATGCATGCACCATCGGAGATAAGATATGCTAATTCCATTTCCGTCAGGATTTTATTGCTTTTGAAAGGTTTTCTTAATACACAACAACAGAAATGAGAATGAGTGAATTTTTCCTTCACATATCACATATTACTCCGTATCATCGTATTTTAATGTAAATTCATGAGATAATGCTTGAATTTTTCTACTCTTTCTACTATTTTCTGCCGTTTCATAAGTGACCAGTCGTTGTTAAATTTATTTCATCTAGAGGTGAGTTTCACAAGGAATCAAATCTGATCCAGTACTCCAAGAAGACGTGGATGTGACAAAACGCTGAGTTTTTCATTTTCATCATCTTACCTTATACAAAAAACCAACCACATATTTTACAAGTAAGTGTGTTGCTGGAACTGTGAATAATTTTTACCTAAAATTGCGGTGGTGAATATGAATGGTATTTCTAAATATTATGATTTTGGAAAAATTTTAACAGGGCAGTTACTATTACGGACAGGGAGAATGTCTGAATCACAAGAAACCGTCGGTGATGGCATGGCTTCTGAGGGACATGGCGAACCTGTTTATTTGGAAGTTTTGAGCAATGAAATATTTTTTGAAGATCATTTGGATGGTGAGTTTTCATTTATCTGAAACACCTAGCTTAATGTATTTGCCTAAAACGAAGTAGATTTTGTTTTCTAAAGTTAAGTTAATGTTTGTAATCCTTCGTGAATACAGAAACTACTTTTGGAATTCCCATCATGGATGACAACTCTTATATATCCTACATTGATCTGACACAAGCTGTTGAAACGGAAACTGCAACTGAAAGGTTTCACCGTTTAAAAAAAGAAGCGACGAAAATAAAACAGCGAGATGCAATAATAAATTGTAGGCAAGCTCAAACTTCTCAGGAGATTCTTGATGGACTAAAGCAAGTTCAAAAGGTCATGGACAAAGCCCAACGAAACTTGGATAATGCTGAGAAGCTTCAAGAAACTGCTGAAGTTGGTGCTAAAGAAGCAAAGCATTATGTGGAAGCTGGTGAAACTCGCCTTCGAAAAATGGAACAACTTTATGAAGACTCGAAGAAGCTCAGTGAAGCTGCTGAGCGAAATCGGGGGATGGCTGAAGTGCAGGTGAATTTGGTTTACCAAAGGCAAAGGGGACTAGAGAAAAGGGTTTTGGTTGTTGAGGCAAGTGCTCGGAAAGCTAAACAAGACCGAGAAGATGAGGAAAAACGGATACTTGATGTGACAAACATGAAAATAAATGTACACAACGAGCTGATCAAGTTGCAGAAGAAGATTCAGAAAGAATTGATAAAACGGAAGACTGAGGCTCGCAAGCGCAGAACAAAAACGCAACAGGCAAAGAAGAAAGGTGCAGCAGCTAAAGTTGCAGTTGCAGAAAGGGCTGCAAAGACAAAAGCATCAGGAAAGAAGACCCGTTCTTAAAAGTTTTGTTCCTGTTCCAGAGGTATTTAGTCTAATGGCATTAGACCAAATTATGATGCCATTTTGTGGCGTTCAAGAAGAATATTGTTATCTTATTTATTTGGGGCAAATTAAGTATTTTATTTGGCAGTGTTGTAATATCATTTAACAATATAATTATAGTTGTTGCAAATTATTGTTTATTGAAATCCTCGTTGCAGTAAGTTTTCTACTCTGGAATTTGTGGTTCTCTAGATTTAGTCTGGAAGGAAAATAGAAATAATTAAACTCAAAGTATTCTTTAAACTTTCATTTTTAAACTGGTTTCTTTGCGTACCTTTCTAACTTCCAAAACCTTTCGACTGTTTCCCACAAACGGAACTGCGCCCAGCTGCACACATTCCGACTTCTTAGTACTCTCGCAAACCACCTCCACATCCAGCGTTCCCATACTGTTAATTTTCATAATAACCCTGATTGATTGTGTTCCTTTCTTCCCCCTCGGAATCCCTTTGTAAATATATGACCCAATGAAATAGTTTTCATTTGCCATTTTCCCATCACCCTGATAAACCCTAATCTGACCCGAATCTTGATCATCTCTTGAAGTATAAAACAGCTCTTCCCCTTGCGTAGGATATTTCGAATTCTTCTCAATAATTGCAAAGAAGCGACCTGTTACTTCCTCCAAAATGCACTCAATCCCAATCGACATTGGAATCACATCCTGAATAATTTTTACAAGCATCCCTTTGAACCTTTCCCCATTCAAAATTGCTGCTTTCACTGCTGCTCCGTAGGCCACAGCCTCATCCGGATTGATTGTGAAATTCAGACTTTTTTGGTTAAAGTTACTTCGTAGCAAGTTCTGTATCTTTGGAATTCTTGTTGCCCCTCCTATCATAATTATTTCATCAATTTCCGTCTTGTCAACTTGAGCTTTTTTCATTAGTCGATCCACAATCGTCAGCATTCGTTTGTAGAGGTCTGAGCAATTATCGTCCAGCGTCTGCCGGGTCACTTTGATACGCAAGTTTTTTCCATTAGCAATCGCATCAACGATAACGGTCTGTGTTGGATAAAAAGATAACTCTTTCTTGCATGTTTCACAAGCGTCATGAAGGCGCTGAAGACTTCTCTTGGCAGATAACCTCTCTTCAGCTGAAGCAATTGGACATTCAGCTCTGGCAAAAAGGTCAATATTTGTGGAAGCTTTAAATTCATCCGCACAATGCTGCATGAGCTTGATATCCACATCATCCCCACCAAGATGAGTGTCCCCATCAAAAGCAATGACATTTATGTTATGGGAGTCAATATTGATGATGGCAACATCAAAAGTTCCACCACCCAAGTCAAAAATCAGCACCATTTTGGGCCTATCACAGAGGATATCCCAGCCATACGCAATTCCAGCTGCTGTAGGCTCATTGATGATCGTCAGCACTTCGAGGTCAGCAATCTTCCCAGCGTTCAAAGTTGCCCTTTTTTGATCATCATTGAAATAAGCTGGAACTGTAATAACAGCTTTTTTAACCCTGCAATTTAGAAATGCTTCTGCTTGGCTTCTGCATTCGATTAACAACTCTGCTGAAACATCTTCTGGTCGCAGGAGCTTATCATGAACTTGATATTTTGGGCATCCCTCCTCATTATCATCATCAACCAAAGTGAATGGCCAAGTTTTCCTATCCTTCACAACAACCTTGTCATCAATGCTCCTTCCTATAACCCGTTTTGAGTCGTAAATTGTGGTTTCTGGATTTTCAAAAGCGTTGCGTTTTGCAGCGTGTCCGACAGCTTCCACGTTACCTTCTCCGTCATACGCAACGTAGCTTGGAGTTGACTTGTTACCACTTTGGTTGGTCACAATTTGAACCTTCCCATTCCAGTAGACGGCGACACAACAATTTACAGTCCCTAGATCAATTCCGATTGCTGGGTCGGACTGTGATCCACTCATTTCATTTTTTTGCTGATAAATTCTCAAGTACTTATCAAGCATTTGGCGAAGCTCTTGTTTTTGTGATTCTGGTCGTTTATTTGCACAGCGGCTGATAGCTAAAATACAAGCATTGTTGTGAGTCTCTTGTACTTGATTATCTCGCAAGTGAAGTTGGTTCCCGAATTGAACCTTCATTTCTTCATGATATTTGTCCAAAACTGAGGAAATTGTATGATTGTCGAGCTTGTCATCTTCGCTCAGTTTCTTGGCTAAAGCTGTCTTGTGCTTTTGATAAGCATTTTCCAACAGTCTTTTTATCTCCTCTGTGCAAAATCCAGAGTTACCCGTTAGAGAAATGTCTTGTACGCGTAGCGTCTCCAAAAATGCATTCACCCGCTGTTCCAAGCAGCCCACGTGAAACTCCTGAAGAAACTCCTCGGAAGTGCAGTGAACAAGAAACGCGTTCATTTCAGTGTTGTACTCCAAGAGGCAGTTGTTTTTTGAGAGGTTGAACGTCATAAACTTTTGCTTCAGCTCTGTATAAGCCTTGCTAATATCTCCTAGCAGGCGAGCCTTCAAAGTTGTCATGTGGAGTCCATTAAATTGAGCCAATTTCTGTTCCAAACCGTTCATGGCATCTTCACAAAGTTTTGAATGCTTCTCCTTCAACACAGGGTCACTTACTAGGTTAGGCTGGGATGAAAGTATTGACTCCAGTTTATCACGGTAGTCAGTGATGCAGTCCTCAATAGTTTGTTCCACAAAGTTCTGAACATCTAAAGTCTTCTGTTTTGAATCCTGCTTTACAAGTTTTGACTTGTTGCGTCGAGGAAATGAGTCACATTTTGGGGGCACCCCTTTCCGAAGTATGTTTGCTGCACCAGATTGCTTCGATTCTTCCAGAACCTCAATTAAAATCTCGTAACCGTTAATCTTTGTCATCACAATTTTGTACAGCTCGTGCGTCTTATCATTCTCATTTCGAATGCATTCCTGCAAACAAAAGTAGTAACGCTGTTTCGTTATACATCCTAAAACTGTTGAGCTGAAGCAGCTATACTTAAATTAATTATTGCTTACTAATCGTGTGCTATCAGACTCGCTCAGGATACCCCTGCTGAGCAGTTTTGCTGCCACGTTGGTGTCACATCGGGTTAGTTCTATGAGCTTATCCCGGGAGTTTGTTATATACGTTTTTTGCCAATCCTCCATTTTGCCTCTTTAAAGTGTACGGTTAACTGAATTCCATGACACGTCCAAACATTTGGGATGATAATGGTTCAAAGATCAAACTCTGACTGCAAAATATGGTGATTTTTAGGTAAAAGTTAAAAAAACATGCATGAAAACGTTTTTGCAAGTCAAACAATAATATTTTGATTGAACAGATATGGCTTGGCTTGACAAAACATTCTTATCATTTCCGCAAAAACACCTTCAAACTGCTTACTAATTAAATCATTATGTTCAGTCAGTTGCAAATCAAAACGTTGTTTTTGTGTTGTTAGCGTTTGCTTATCTGTTCATTATCTTTCAAATGTGATGCGTGTTAGTGTTGAGATAATATAGCATTTAACTTGTCACCATGCTCAGTTCGTGATTTACACTTGCTATAAATAATATTATTGCAAAATTGTATTGTATACAATTTCGTCATTGGATGGTACCATTTTTTACATTCTATATAGTCTTAATGATGAAGACAAAATTATGTGATTTCGATCGTAGGGTCATTTTTGTGAAAGATAAGAAAATAAAGGTCTTTTATTGCACTCGATACATACACACATGTATTGTGTTTGATAAACACACACGCTCATGTAAGTCATGTAAGTAAAGCCTATCCATCTCGAAGGTGAATCTCATGGAGGAAAGGAGTAGTCGAGCTGTTAGCAAAGTCGTCGCTGAACTTATCAATCCAAACAGTAAGTTGAGCTATTGGAGAGAAAAATGTTGTAAAATCAGAAGATAGTTTCCTTGCAAATGCTTGCTCTAAAATTAAATGGCATGATAAAATAATTATGACATTGATCCTCTGACGATGAGCTAAGAGCTGCTATCACAATGCGGATACACATAAATGGAACATTCCCAATCTCAACGCATATGTTTTGTGGAGCTGTCAGACTCTTATTTAAGCGTGAGGGTAAACTGAAAAGAGCACAAAGAAAATGAAAAAAGCATAGACTTTGACTGGTGTTTCAGCAGCCAATTTCTCTATTCGAAATAGTTTGGGGAGTGGGGAGAAAGAACTTGCGGCTATACTTCTGTGAAGAAGAACAGACAACAGACAGTTTCTTTGTCCCCGTGTTTGGAATGGATGGATACATCTATGTGAAAAGCCAATGACTTCAGTCTTAATGAACACGTGCAAGAAAATTATGATTATGGTAAACGCTAGGGAAGAGACAATGAAAAATAACCTTGCAGATTATGCAGAAAAAATAATGACGACATTAACATCAATGTAGGGGCTACGCTTTCTCGTACTCCAATGGTCGAGTTCAGGAAGGTTATCAAGGCATTTTATCTTGACAGCAAGAGCGTCAGCAAACGAACTGAATTGAATGAGCTCAGTCGGCCACTTATAAAAATCATGTTTATTTTGGGTACGAAAAACTCCAGAAGTTTATTTTGATATGGGTTATACTTTTATCATTCATAAGGAATGGGTCTGGTTGATATTTCAATCAATACTCAACAGCACTTGATACCAAATTGAACTTTTTGCAAGGATTCAAGGCCACGACTTGATACACATAACCCAATCTCTCATTCAATCACGATTATTCTTACGTACGTACTATACTTTTATGCAATAAAATATGCTCGATTCTACATTTTGATTCCGTTTGTTTAATGTGCAATTCTGCGAGAAAAAAATCTACTCGAGTTTTAAAATCCATTGGGAATTAAGTTTCTAAAAAATATTAAGTTCGATATTTTTACGGATGTATTTATTCAACAAATAGATGTGATCAATATAAAATAAAATTAACTAACGACTTTAGTTGTTGTTGTGAACTGCTTGACCTTCTTTGTTAAGACCGAATTTTGTTGCCCATCTATCTAATACCTTTGGAATTCTTTCCACAATTTTCTCAAGCTCTTCTCCTTTTAGCCATGTTGAATCTGAGCTAGCGGAAATCTTCAAAGTATTTTCATATGCCGCAGTGCATAGAAAAATGCCTGAAAATCATAAAGAAAGGAGTAAAAAAGTCTTTCAAGCTAAATATATTAACTTGTCATATCGATAACGAGGAAGAGTACCCCGAATCCAAATAAATAAATCAAACAAAAACCAACCTGCGTCATTTGGCAAAGGTGGGAAACCAATGACCTCAAGCACATCTGCCGTGTCCAAAAACGTAAATTTGGACTTTGAAAGCGGCATGTTGCTAAATATCAAGGAGCAGGTTCCACCTGCGTACAAAATGGAGGTTCCGACAACAGGCAACCTTCCGACCGCCTTGAACAGGCCCAAAGTTAGCGGAATCCATGGAGAAGTGATAGCTTTCCAGGCATCTTCTTTAGAAGTCTTGATTCTCTCGAATTCAGGTTGCAGAGTGTTGATATCGTACAAAACTATTGCAAATCTGTTCTGTGGATTAATTGTTGGATACGGAAGTAAAGCAGCGAGCTCACCCATTCCCCACACATCTGGAACACGGTCCTTTGGCAAAACTTCTCCAGCTGCGGTGATAAATGCGTTCTCCAAAATTGTTGGGATTGTTGCATTATGCAAATTTTTACGAAGGTTTCGGATAGCCCCCAAATCCATTGACTTTGTCCATGTAAAATTCTTTAGAGATTTGGGAGGCCCTTTTACAATCTGGGGCCAAAATGACCTGAATTTGTAAGCTATAATTAGCAACATGTAGTATGGCCCAACCAGAAAGGTATTTGTGTAGAATAGAATTTTCTTCCAGAACGGAATATTGAACTCTTGAGGATGCAGATAATAGTCAAATCCAGAGCTCATGTGGTTCTTGAACATCATCAACAAGGAAAACCCGTCCATGTACGCATGGAGAAATCGAAAGAGAATCAGAGCAGTCTCTGGTTCGCCATCTTCAGCAAATCGAGGAACGGAAATGAGCTCCCACTGAGGTCTATCTTCACTCATATCTTGGCTCATCAGACTCACTTCTTTTGACAACTCCTTTTTGGAATAAACCTTTCTTGGTGATAGAGATCTCACATGATTTTTTAGATCAAAATTTTCATCCCGTTTCCAGCAAGCGTAGCTCAACTTTTGTACAAGAATCATTTTCAGTTTGGAGTAGACTTCCTCTCCATATCCATTTTGAGCTTTTAACACACTGTCTTTCAAACAATTGGTCACTTGTTCCAAAGAAACTGCCTTATTCATCTTCATGCCCACAATAACCATTCTGGTTTTGCCTTCACGTTTCAAGGCCCAGAGAGCGTCAGCTCCGTCAGTAACCAACTTGATGTTTCCATTATATTTATGTTCCAAATTTAATGAGACAATTAGTCGAATAACTTCATTTACCAAAAATACTAAAATAATAATTGGTCCAAGAAATACATACGAAGCTAGCGATATCACTAGCTGAAATAGATAAACTAGAAAATCTTTCATTTTATTAGAAAACAGGTAGGGAAATTGAATAGTCAATAGTGCTGCCTACTGCTTCTTTGGAAGCCAATATGTATGTGAGAATGATTGAGCATTTAACTGTTCAATACACCGAAGAAGGAAACAACAAAATGTTGTTCTAAAATTCAATTCCAGTCCAGAATAAAGATATTATGCAAGCTTATATTTCGTTTTGCAAACTCGATTACAGTTGAGGTGTATCATTGTGACCTTTAGATATAGAGGGAGAGACAACATTTAAATTGTGTGTTGGTCGCAGTTGTATATAATATGGGTCCCATTCCGAGCAACAAATTTTACCGGAAAATAATGCATGCTATGCATACATGTTTGACGTATGTATGTCAATTTATAATACCGCATGCTTATCATTGAGTAGTTGGAAGTAATGACTGGTTTTGATTATGATGATGAGAATCTATATAGCTTTAATGCTCATGCCGAAGCTAAAAAATGTTACGAATATATATATACAGTAATATTGATATTATAACTTTTTCATTCATTTAATAATTACTTAGTCTAGACTGTTACGATATAACCCGATCACTTTTTGTATATTATGTAAGTTTACTATAAGTACGTATATATAAGAAACAGGGTACGTTGTTCCACGTTTATAACTGATTAATCAATCAAGTGAAAAAGTAATTGCATAATTTTTTGGCAATATGTCCTTTGCGAAAACATATTGGAGTGTAATGTTATTTAATTATTTTTAGTTCAAATATCATATCATGGGAAAATGCTCATGACAGGATTACGCATGATGAGCGCTTATACAATACAAGGAGTTATCAAGACGATGGAAGAAAAGAGCAACCACACGCTCCATAAAAATACCATTTAATATAATTTACGTATTATGTCCATTGAAATAAAAATGCTTACGAGAAGAGAAGGTATCAGGCACGATAGCACGAGTAAATTAACCGAATAAAAATAGAAAGGATGTACACTTGATAATTTACTCTCGTTCAAAACAGACACTAAAAATTAATTATGTAGCAGCCTTGAATATAACATGACGTTCTTTTGTGATTTAGCCTCAAATAAAAATCCGCATGCAATCCTCTACAAAAAAAATCGATTGCAATTTTACTTCAATTCGCAGTAAACTGGATTATCACTATGTAATGAGCTGAATAAAGCTGCACATGTGAGAAAATGCATTGATTACTTCACCCCAGACAAACAGGAAACTGCTACCCCACACATTCTCGAGCACCCAAGAATAACAAGTTATGTGTCACTCAGCTAAATCCAATCGAAGGATTTATGCTCCAAGAAGCTGGAACGGTGATTATGAGATATAAGGATATTTTCTACACTTGTTTGTACTAAAATAAAAAGAGATGCAGCATATTTTACCCCTTTGTGCCACTTAATTCTTGTTTGCGTAAGAAGCATCACATGCAATTATAATTTTTATGTAAGAGTATGGAACGTGTTTTGACCTAAACACGGAAGCCTAGCCAGCCAAGAAACACAACTTTGAGTTTTATGGACATGATTTATGTTAATTACATGTTTTCAAGTGGAAAATGGTTTGAAACGCAGTGAGGTGAGAAAGACTAGGATTCAGAACTATTATTATAAATGCTGGGGCATGTTTGGTGAGATATCCAGTTGATTCTGAACACCGCTAACGAAGAAGCAGCGGCCTGCCCTCCGGGCTAGCACTGCGGGGTAGCACCGCGCGTGCTAGCCGCGCACGCAAAAAGGGAGGCGGAGGCCGTACTTCGACTCCTTACCTTTTGTGCCTTTGTGACTTTCATTAATTTTTGTTAGCCATTCATTGCAAAAAATGCTTAATAACTATTTTATTAGTTTAAATTTGAAATGAATTCTGATAGAAAATTGTGTTTGTAATTATGAGTTTTCTAATTGCATAATTTTCTCTAAACGAATTTTAAAGGATGCATTTAATGGACCCAATCACTGATAATACATATATACTGTCCGACTTTTACCACATCTATTCGCACCGCAGGCGACCACACTGCATTTTATTAAAAATACCATAACAATAGGCCCACTGATTGGAACATAAATTATCATACTTCTACTGGATCGGTGATTTGCGTAGACTGGACTTGCATGTTAATAGGCATTATATGCATTGCCCAAATAAATGTTTATGACATGTTAAAATTTAAAGACCCCATTAAACCACCGAAAAAAGATAGTGAATTTTTCTTGCATATACAAACACATGGCGCAGAAACATTTTCCTTATACCAGATGCCCAAGATACTAAATAATGAACAAAGCCCATGGTTATTAAAACTTTTATCGGTTACTAATGGACATTCAGAAATCTGAGCGTGTCGTGCCTAAGTACCCCGCGTTCCTGCGCCCATGCATACCACACTATTCTATTCTCAGGCCATTTTTTACATCCCTGAAGGCCATGCTTAACATTACGGTCAAATAGATAACAATTAAATCGAATTTTCTCTAAATTTGATTTACCATTCTATTATATGTTTCCTAAAAATTTGCAAAAAAGTGCAGGTAAAGCTCTAAAATTAGTAAAACTGCTGCTAAATATTCGTGGTAAGATTATGTGTGTAATTTTTGCTAGTAACATTGGTAAATTCGGTAAAATCGTGGGTTACGTTATTATGCAATTTTTAATTGTCATGTTTTGTAATATGACACAATTTTTTCAATGCCATTTGTTTCAATTCATTTTTATCAAAAAGTTGGATTTCAATTTTCAGATTGAAGGGTTGTATATTTAATAAGCACGATAGCTAATTCATTAACCTTCTAAACGGATTGAGAACAGCATTCCTTCTGCAGGCCATGCCAATAAAAGA
Source organism: Orchesella cincta (assembly GCA_001718145.1). Classification (NCBI taxonomy): domain Eukaryota; kingdom Metazoa; phylum Arthropoda; class Collembola; order Entomobryomorpha; family Orchesellidae; genus Orchesella; species Orchesella cincta. Next base: position 24,313 of record LJIJ01002188.1, read on the forward strand.
TATTACTCAAAGCAAAAGATATTTTAAAATCAATCTGAGCAACCAATACAAAAATTAGCCAACATCCTTATCATAAAAAATGATTGAGTCAACTAGTAAACATATTTGACTCGTAATTAATGAGTCGAATCTGAAAAACACAGATGCGTAAGAATCTAAAACATGGTTAATTATGAACTCCTAAACGAAGAAGGGCGCAGATTACTTTTGTCCAATTTTGTAGAAAATTTAGCAAGCTAGAATAGGGAAAATGTCGTCCTTCTCTATTCTCATCCTCCTGGCGTGTTTCGTGGGTAAGTTTCAAAAAATTTAGAAACTTATATGAACATTATTTTATTTCTAAAATGTATTTATCGTGTTTCATAGCGCATGTCACATGCCAGGGCTGCCAAATGGTATGGAATAAACCTGCATCAGGCTCGTGTCCCGATGAACTATGAACTGTTCAAGAAGTCAAGTTTTTTCAGCGCTTTTTACAAGGGCTCTCCTACTTTTCAAATATAGCTTAGGGCTCGTTCCTCCAATCGTTTACGATATTCAACTCTCAAAGCAGGAAACAAATTGGAGCTAATTTTCTCTAGATGGAACAAAATATCGATTTTTTTGGACGGGCATAGTAGTTATTTACGCCGTCTTCGTTATATTAGGCTGTGGTTACCTCACCCTGAAACAATTTTATCGACCGAGTGAAATGAATATGAATGTCAATATCATTCAGATGGGAATTCTTGTTGCAGGCTTCTTCACTGCAGTTTACCACTTTCTCCACCACTACCACCAGTACCAGTGTAAGGGTTTTCAGTCTATCCTTAAGTTGAAAAGCTACACCTCCACTTCCCTGGAGGGGGACCAACCTGGTATTATATAATTCACCAGTTTGCCACAGTTTAAAAGATTTATAGTTCAAAAATTCGCTATGTCCCTGTTTAACCGACATAATTTATTTAATACCTACGCCTAGATGGTTTTAGTCACAAAAAAAATGCATTTTTGAAAGTCATAAGGTTAGTCTCATTTCGAGTCTTCGAAGCATAACAACAGAAAACATAACATACTAAATCCATCATGTTAATTTGCACAGGAATCGCAGCTGAAGTCCGTCGCATTGTTCGAGTCTGCCCTAAATTGACCCTTCTAAAGTCCGCGTACCCTTATCTTATAGAAGTAAATTCTACTTTAGGTCAACGCCCCTACGTTTTGCGAGCTAACGCAAAATTTGAGAAACAATGGAAATTAAATATTTTGCTTCTTCTCACTGCTTCTATTTCCGTGGGTTACAGACTTATTACGATAGGAAGCACAATGTCCACTTTTGTGAAAAGTTCCACTGTTTTTGCATCCACAATGCAGTTCCTGGTTGCTCTGCTCATTTATCTGCATTGGAAGCATTCTCAGGATGTCGTAGCAGTTTTTAACTACTTTCTCAGTTTTGAGATCCGACATGTTCTGCCATATCTAAAACATGGCGAAGAAGATAAGTTTTGGAAGCGGAATATGGAATGCAGGTTTGTCTACTGGATGAGCAAGCTGTTCCGCTTGAGCTACTTGGAACTAAGCGTGCTATTTTCTTTGCCCACTTTGCTTGCCCCGAATGTACCTTGGAATATTGCTCCACCTTTCCTCAGTTATTCATTGAAGCATATATCTCTCGTATTGGAAATCAGTCGACGGTTATTCATCGTTTTGTACAATTACATTACTTGGCGAATGCTCTATAACTTTGATATGCTGGCCACCGTTATAAACATTTTGATTGGGAATTACTCCATAAAATACTTGCTTATTGCTTATCAAAGGTAAAGAACACATTATTCGTAAAAATTTAATGTATTTGATTTAATTCGAATGTTCAAAATTTATAGAAAACTTCAAAAAGTATCAAAGTCCTTTAGTTCAACGGAAATTTTAAAAGCAGTAAAAGTCTACAGGGAAATTCAACTAATATCGGATTTATTCAACGAAACTCATCAAAAGTTATTCATTCTTCTCTTTATTGTTGGGGCGTCCATGTGTGTCGTCGTTGGATCTTACAGTATCATTACCCAGTTTGCCGACATGGATTTAACTGCGATGATCATGTTCTCAACACTTCTCATGATCCCTACAGTTGTGATTCTCGGTTGCTTTCAGTTTTCCGCCGGGGTTTATTCAGAATGTTCAAAGATGCATGTGAAACATCGAGGAATGAGCCTAGTGGCAGCATTTGGTAAATATTCAGGGAAATCCGGTGTTGTCCTGCAGTTAATTCAACGGTATTGGATGTCGTTCCCAGTCATCAAGGTAAAGTTTTTCTCGGACAGTTTTCCAAGGTGTAACACCTCTTGTGCTCTACCAATTTTCCATTGATATGACCATCAACTTAATTCTCTTGGGCAGTAAATTTCCTAAGCACAAATCTACGTTTACGAATTATGAATACGACTATTTGCAATTACAAAGTTTGATTGTTTTCAAACTTTTAATTAAAACATGTTGACCTTTCAATTCTGTTAGTAAACGAACACCCTTAAATATATTGACCGCTCACACAGTAAAAAGACGTTATTTTGGCATCTGTAGTCACACTTTTCACAATCATTTAATTAATATTATTATAAGAGTCAGCATGATATATTTATAACTAGTTTCAGTAAATACTTGTATGAAAATCATAATATTGTCTAATTAAATTTTCTAGATTAAAGTTAATTTCATAACATAAAGGATACAACTTTCCTTAAAGATAGCTAATCTAGCTAGCATAAGAATAATGCTAGCATGACTAGAGATAGTCAGTGGTCACGCTGTTAGGTTATATGACGGGTGTTTATCTAGTTATAATGACTGTTTTTAACACTGAACCTTCCTTTTTCCTGTTCTCGAAAGAAATCTTGGAAGATTACAAGGAAAAACGGATAGTAAGATTTTTTTTCAACTCAGATTGGTAGGGATATATTAGATGCTAAAAACATTTTTCCATCATATAAACAGAAATCTTTAAATAATATATTAACATATAATGGAGAGTATATTCCTTTTTTGAGGTTTCGAGTTTGTTTGAGTCCTGGACAATATTTATCCATTTCAAATTGAAATTTCTGAGTAATTCCGGCACTCAACAAACTCGAAACCTCAAAAGGAATATACTCTCCATTTTATGTAATATATTATTATAAGATTTCTGTTTTTTATGATGGAAAAATGTTTTTAGCATCTAGTCTACCACTACGTTCTCACAATATGAGTTGAAAAACAAATCTTACTATCCGTTTTCCTTGGTAATTCCTTCCTAAGATTTGTTTCCAGAACAGGAAAAAGGAAGGTTTAGTGTTAAAAACAGTCATTAACTAGATAAACACCCGTCATATAACGCTCAGTGACCTCTCTAGTCATGCTTATCTTTAAGGGAAAGTTCTATCCTTTATGTATATGAAATTAACTTTATTCTAGAAAATTTTCATTAGACAATATTATGATTTTCATACAAGTATTTACTGAAACTAGTTATAAATATATCATGCTGACTCTTATAATAATATTAATTAATATGATTGTGACTACAGATACCAAAATAACGGCTTTTTACTGTGTGAGTTGTCACTATATTTAAGGGTGTTCGTTTACTAACAGAATTAAAGCGTCAACATGTTTTAATTAAAAGTTTGAAAGCAATCAAACTTTGTAATTGCAAATAGTCGTATTCATAATTCGTAAACGTAGATTTGTGCTTATGAAATTTACTGCCCAAGAAGAATTAAGTTGATGGTCATATCAATGGAAAATTGGTAGAGCACAAGAGGTGTTACACCTTCGAAAAAACTGTCCGAGAAAAACTTTACCTTGATGACTGGGAACGACATCCAATACCGTTGAATTAACTCCAGGACAACAGTGGATTTCCGTGAATGTTTACCAAATGCTGCCATTAGGCTCATTCCTCGATGTTTCACATGCATCTTTGAACATTCTGAATAAACCCCGGCGGAAAACTGAAAGCAACCGAGAATCACAATTGTAGGGATCATGAGAACTGTTGAGAACACGATCATCGCAGTTAAATCCATGTTGGCAAACTGGGTGATGATGCTGTAAGATCCAACGACGACACACATGGACGCCCCAACAATAAAGAGAAGAATGAACGACTTTTGATGAGTTTCGTTGAATAAATCCGATATTAGTTGAATTTCCCGGTAGACTTTTACTGCTTTTAAAATGTCTTTTTCCGTTGAACCAAAGGACTTTGATACTTTTTGAAGTTTTCTATAAATTTTGAACATTTGAATTAAATCAAATACATTAAATTTTTACGAATAATGTGTTCTTTACCTTTGATAAGCAATGAGCAAGTATTTCATGGAGTAATTCCCAATCAAAATGTTTAGAACGGTGGCCAGCATATCAAAGTTTAAGAGCATTCGCCAAGTAATGTAATTGTACAAAACGATGAATAACCGTCGACTGATTTCCAATGCGGGAGATATATGCTTCAATGAATAACTGAGGAAAGGTGGAGCAATATTCCAAGGTACATTCGGGGCAAGCAAAATGGACAAAGTAAATAGCAGGCTTACTTCCAAGTAGCTCAAGCGGAACAGCTTGCTCATCCAGTAGACAAATCTGCATTCCATATTCCGCTTCCAAAATTTTTCTTCTTCACCATGATTTAGATATGGCAGAACATGTCGGATCTCAAAACTGAGAAAGTAGTTAAAAACTGCTACGACATCCTGAGAATGCTTCCAATGCAGATAAATGAGCAGAGCAACCAGCAACTGCATTGTGAATGCAAAAACACTGGAACTTTTCACAAAAGTGGACATTGTGCTTCCTATCGTAATAAGTCTGTATCCTACGGAAATAGAAGCAGTGAGAAGAAGCAAAATGTCGATTTTCCATTGCTTCTCAAATTTTGCGTTAGCTCTTAAAAAGTAGGGGCGTTGGCCTAAAGTAGAAATTTCTTCTATTATTAGATAAGGGTACGCAGAATTTAGAAGGGTCAATTTAGGGCAGACTCGAACAACGCGACGGACTTCAGCTGCGATTCCTGTGCAAATTAACATGATGAATTTAGCATGTTATGTGTTCTGTTGTTGTGTGTCTAAGATTCGAAATGAGAGTGAACCTTATGACTTCCAAAAAAAATTTTTGTTGTGAATGAAACCATAGCGTAGGTATTGAATACATTATGTAGGATCTTCGTCTCAGTGCCAATTAAAACATTCAGTGGAACGCGTTTCTTGACTTCATTACTGTGAAAGATAACACAAGCCACCTATATTTAGTGTTATTCGTAGACTCAATGATGAAAAATATGATAATATGGAATAATATTACATCGGTATAAACCTATAAAATCTTAACACACATGGCTACTAATCCCCATTTAGGATCATTTAAAACTGCCTTTATTTGCCATTCCGTTCACAAATATTTTTTTATATAAAATCGTATCTCACACACGCAAGCTGATTTTTTGGTATTTTGACACGAGCTATATTTTATGTAAGGATCATACCTATGGGTATATGAATAGATAATGATAATACGTTGTGTGTGGATCGAGTCAAGGACATATATATTATATGAATGTGAACAAAAATAAGAAATGAAAACAGAAATCCTGAGAAAGAATGGTGAATGGCATGTAATGATATACGGGTTTGTTTGGCTGCTATGTCTGAATCAGATAAAGCTCATAAATAGATCGACTAACGGAAAATTGCCAAAACAGGGACATAGTTAAGCGAATTTTGGAACTATAAATCTTTAACTATGGCAGACTGGTGAACCTTATAATAATACAGGTTGGTCGCCATCCGCCTCC
>LJIJ01002189.1:0-30117 GCA_001718145.1 Orchesella cincta
GCTTATCATAAAATTTACTAATTACCCGGCTAAATTGATATCAAAGGAATATCGGAAACACTTTAAAGCAAATTGAAGCAAATAATTAAGTTAACAACTTTGTCCTTAAACACTAAACGTTATCTAATGTTCGATTTTACATATTTTTAGTATATTTCCTGAAATTTCCTAGTAAGAAAATGTGATTTATAAATTAAAATACGTAACAAGTACTTATTAAATGGTTAAATGATAATAATAAAACACCGGTTAAATGGTTTATAATGATTAAGCAGGGCACATTTATAATATTTTCGTGTTTGGGTAAACGACTAATGCAGTTCTGCAACAGTTTCTTGAAGAGAACAAGACAAAAAAACAAGAACCAACGCTTATGTTTATTATAATCAAGCATTTTTAGGTACTTTTTACATCCAGTGATCCTTTTTTAGGTACTTATATCCCGCCATTAACCACCTTGCTAACATGTTAGAAGTTAGAGTTCTAACTCTCACTTGAGCTCCAGGTAGGCAGTCATCGTTTAGCTTTTTCATGGCAATCTTCCATGATGTTTTTACTTAGCTGCTTTTTATCCATTCAGTGTTCAATAGTCCGTGCCAACAACTGGTTTGGGTAGAAAATCCTTCTCAGTAAATAAATCTTCCCTTTTTTTAAATGTACGTTTAAAACTGCAGTTCAAGAAAGTTTAAATTGTGTGTAATCCAGTTTCATTCGGAAATTATCTCGATCTGTCATAAAAAGTGACCTTTTTTGGACGAGAACTACTACAATGAGGAAGGAAACGGTTGAAAATTCAATTGAAAATGGAATGGTTGGTGATCAAACAAGTATGCACACAAGTGTTGCTAGTGGAATTTCAGTTTCAAACATTCAGGCTCAACTACCACCGGAAACTTCGGCATCACCGCTCGCTTACGTTCCGAATACACCCGCATGTCCTAAAGTATTAAAAATAAGTTGTCTATTCTGCCTCAACTACGTAATTCAACGCCTTCAGCCGGAGTTTGAGGACGATGAGGCTAGGGAGCGGCGAAAAATCCAAATTATGAATCTCTGCGACCAGTTACAACTCAACAAGGATGAGATACCTCACAGTGCTTGAAGGGAATGTTCCCCGTTCTGCGAAGGAATGTCGGGGAAATTTGAGAAAGTTGTGGGACCTAAACGAAACAGCTGAAGAAAACTCCAACGAAGCCTGATGGACACTGCGACGGAAATTCAGAGGAAGGTGGTCGATAAGGATTGGCTCGAGAAGAGTGTCAGAAGTCAGCAACATCCGCGATGGTTTGCGGCAGAGGCTAGAAAGTTCTCAAGGCTTCGAGAGTTAATTTTAGAAGGTATCCTAACTTCTTAATCAAAACATTCCTTTGACAACGAATTAATGCACATTAAAACCTGTTTTTGTTATTTCCCAGGCTAGTCGAGCAGACCACCCTGCCGAATTTAGTCACATGAATGACCCAGTCGCAGTGCAGAATGTTTCGGGAGAGCCTGTGAAGTTGCACTCACCATTGTAAACCATCAGCAGCAACCAGGAAGTTTGCCACGTGGAGTAGGTCACTGCTCTACTCCAACTGGAGCCTTCTTCGCCACAAGTTCACTCATAAAAAATGATGCAGGAGCGGAGGGCAGCTGCTGGATGCAGGCGAAAAAGAGCCTGTTTACTCATTCTTAGGAAAAAAACTGATGTGGAGTAGCTATCGCTTCAAAGAAGAGACCAGAGCATTTTCTCCAGCAAGGGGAGGACCTGGTTGTTACTTATTGTCAAGAAAGTCCAGTCACTTCAAAATTTTGAATGCCGCATTTGCCAGAGAACGTTTCCACAGAAAACCGGCTTGGCTATCCATATGACGTCTCATAAAAGAAAGGATGAGTTGAACAAGAACAGAGTGAGCAATCCATCTTCACCTACTTCTGGCGTCGATGTAGAAATCCTGAGAGTGAAAAGGTTGCTAAGAAAGAAGGTCAATCCTGAAATCCCTCCGGTTCTCTTTCCTGTCTCACCTCAGAAAAAGGTTAAATCAACTGATAAGGCAACCCAATTGAAACAAAAGCGGACTAAAGTTTCCAGGAAGAATGAGCTTCCTGTAGAAAATGTCGGAGGTCTGATAGCAGGAACTTCCGCGGAAATGCTGCAAGACCAAGTAAATGACAATAATGGAATGCTGCCTATTTTGAAGCGTGAAGTTATCTAAGATTATTTGGGTAAATTAAATCTTTCAGTTTTTAAGAGATTCTTTCATTGTTTTATATGCGACCATATCTAAATTGGCGTGGCTTATTGCTTTTTTTCATAGACTGGCGATTGAGATTAAAAATGATTCACTTTGCTGATTCTGAAGACTGGTGTTTGACTGAACCCTGAAGCATTTCAATTTGAATATATTGTACATGCGATGTTTAGTGTGATCGATTTTGATTGTTCTGGTATGGCTTGTGACTTGAAGAGAGAGAAATTTGATTCAGAAAAGATTTACCAAGTATTTTACAAAAGGAAAGTGTGTTATTTATAAGGAATGACATGTATGTCCTCATTTGCATTATCGTAAGTTTTGTTTATTACGAAGCTGTCTATTGTTCATTTCAATGCTTGGGCTGAGAAGCGAAGTGACTATTTTAAAATACGGTTAGAGCGGAGGAAATCAAATTGTAATAGTTATAAAAGAAAGCAGGGGCGAACTAAGTAATTTATAATACCTAAGGTTTTAGCTTTGGACTTTAAACCTTCAGTGGCCTGGGTAATGAAATGGTTAAATTAGCTATGGAAATATTAAAGTTATCAAGTCTCGTTGGCTCTTACACTGTTGTTAGGTAATCCTAAACTATTGTATATATACCTGTTAAGTTGTGAACGTCAAATGGGTACACGAAAAAACTGTTAATAAAGCATTTTATTGCAAGTGAAACTCGAATGCTTATTTGTCAATTGCATAAACATTTTAATGTTTGTGATGATGGCACATCTGGATGAATCGTTTTGTTAACTCTACTGCTCCAGTACAACAATGCGGTATGCAGTTCGCAGTTATTTTATGCAGGTTCATTCATTACATCATGCGGTCATCATGACACAAATGTAAGTCACAATGTATGTGTGGGGGTAACGGTTGAATTTTCGAAATTGCTCCTCCATGCCTTCTCTATGAAATTGGTGGTTTCCCTCATAAACTGGCCGACTTCCTGTGTCATGCAGCGTTTTCTCACTCCAAGTGGTTTGGTAAGTAGAATTTTCAACCAAGTCTGTACTAGAGCTCGGTTCAATTCAATTCTATACAGGAGTTTTCAATTCCAATTCAATTCCTTTCATTTTTCAGTTCCTTTCAATTCAATTCACAGGTATGAATTGAATTGAAATTTTCAATTCAATCATATAATAAATACATATGTAGGCTATACGTTAGCATGTAGCATGCTAGTAAGTGTTTTCAATTGTAAAATTATTAGGTCAACTAACACAGAACGTACGTTTCTCGTACGTTTGGCTACAAATTTTATTTACTAACAAAATTAAATGTTTAAAAAATGGTAGCCCTTGCCCAATAACGGATATAAAATTGCGTTGCATTGATTAATTCACTAAATGTAGAAGTATTAGCCACCAGTAACCATTTCCAGTAATCAACTCCTTACATGGCATGGAATTTGAAGGAATCACCTACTAATTTTGTTAAAACTACTTTTCTCAATCTCATAATAACAAACAATAGCAACTTAAATATTTATGACTGCTGTAAGAACATAAATCTACATGATTGCACCGTTGCATCGATCCGAGAGAGTAAAACCCACTGCGCCGTGCATATGCTAATAGGAATTTGCTTCGTTTTCAGATTTTCGTGCAGTTAAAAGCTGAAATTATAGTCAATTTTTACATATAATTTTGAATTGTTTGAATTGCAATCCAAACCTTTCAATTCAATTCCTTTCAAAGCCTTTTTCAATTCAATTTCAATTCAGACGTTTTCAATTCAATTCAATTCACGTGTATTGAATTGAATTGAAAATTTTCAATTCAGATTGAATTGAACCGAGCCCTAGTCTGTACCAAGTGAGTCTATACCACAAGTGTTCGATATGGCTTTATATTGGGTATCAAATCTACGTTGATGTTGATCTTAAGACAAAAGACAGTCAGTGCTCAGGCCCCTAATTAGCGGCCTAAGACGCTCAATTAGGTTCTCTTTTAATTTCAATACATCCACTAATTAATACAAAAAATAGGTACATTGTTTTAAACAGTTTAAGTTCAACAACGTCAACTTGAAAGTTTTCCACCAGCTTGTATTCATATTCAGATTTTCAAAATAACTGTACTATTTATATGCTTACATATCTTGTCACTCATAATCCATAGCGCAGTATTCCTTCAGAGTAAGCAATAATTAAGTCATATCGGCTAGGACGTTTGAAATAGAATGTCAACTGTGAGACTATATTACGTAATAGCATTGTATTTAAGTTTAGCCAAAAATGTTTAAGGGAAATTAAACTACCTAAGCACAAAAAAATACATTTGCATGCTAGCACATAGTGATTTCTTATTGTTTAAAAGTTTTTATTTTAAATTATTGTACATTGTAGGACTACCTAATTATTAGTAATATTGAAAGTTTTAATTGAAATGCATAACTGATTATGACTGCATTGGAACTATAATTTAAAACGTGTTAATGAGAACCAATCAGATTACATTTTATACTTCAAAATTGTCTTCAGTTCGGAAAATGTTGGTCGCTTAAGAGGATCTATGTTCCAACATTTAAGCATGTGGGAATACCTGCAGGAAAACAATTCATAACACTACCATAAAATGTCATTCTGCATATATAGGTTAACTTGGATTCAATGATTATTTTTACTCTCACATTCCATGATCATTGAAAGTAGGCTCTGGTTAACGTAACCCCTGGGTGAGTTGGGAACTGAAGTTTGGAGTCCAGGAAAGGCCACCAAATGGCAAATCTCCTAAATAATATTTAACCAATCAGATAAGCTCAAGGTTTAAATCGCGCAAATATTTTGGGACTACGATTTTACCAAATGAGTAAATTTCCCAGAGAGTAACACCAAATGACCACACATCCGTCTTTTCATTAAATTCCAAGCGACGAAGTGATTCCGGAGCCATCCAACGCCATGGCAATGGTTCTTGCTGTTCTTTCAAATATACCTCATAGTCGTATAGCCGACGAGAAAGTCCAAAATCAGATATTTTTGCCCGCTTGTTAAAAGTCAGCAATATGTTTCGTGTGGCCAAATCAGCATGAACAACCTAAGCAAAGTAGACACTGGACGCTTAATACATAATATAAGTGATTGCTAGTTTGCTGAAGTTTTATATATTAGTGCTCTGCTATACTTTTTTTCTTGCAAGAAATTTCATTCCATTAACAATATCATGAGACCAGCGAAGAAAAAGTTGGGTAAAAGAAATCATTTTCTCGTTAACGTATTCAGGTGCAGGATAATCAAAATATTCCACAACGGTAGTATCCTCTGCGGTTTTACTACTGGAATTTCTGTTTTTATAAATTCAAATCAAATAAGAATTTTACAAAACCTTTTGTTTCAGCAGTTGCTAATTCTTACGTGGTAGCTAAGCCCATGCAACGATTTTCCCCACCGTCAGGATTACTTGGCTCCATATTAAACTTAACTTGTGGTTCTGTAAATTTTTTACGTAGATATGTTTCCAGAGATCCGAGCTCACAACGTTCAAGAAACAGAAATACTTCTCCTGCAGTAAAAGAACCTTTTTTTAGAATGCTACAAATGCAACAATGCATACTTGATAAGTAACAAATGATACCATCTGTAACGGGTTCGATATACATCCCAATTAAATTTACAATGTTGTGGTGTTTTCCGAGATAGCCTAACACTAATGCTTCAGACAGCAGACCTGCCCTTGCCGTGGCAGGAGACAAGAGCTTTGTTGTTTTTGCTGCAACTCTAATTTCTTCACTTTCATTTGTAAGCTTCACACTTCCTTCATAAACTTCCCCAAATTTACCGCTTCCAAGGAGCAAGTTTTTATCTAAAAACATCCCATTAAAATTTCATATTACACGCCACAATTTCACTGCATTTGTGAAACCTACATAACTTTTACTCACCGATTGTAAACTGTGATGCTAGCAATTCAAAACGCTTCCTTTTGGACGATTCGAGTGTTTTCTGAATTGACTTCAATTGTGTTTCATTAAAATTTTCCGATGTGCCTTCATAGATCTCCACTGGAGCTTCAAGTTTCACGTAGAAACGATTACATACACGCTTTAATCGTATCCACAGAAATGCGGTTGGAACCAAAATCAGGACGACGACCACCACAGTAATCCCAACCACAATTTGCCACGTTAGTTTCTTATCTAGCGTGTGCTCCAGAAGAACAGCTAGTTTAGTCAGAAAATAAATTGTTAATCTCATGTACAATAAGCGTATTTAAAAATTACTATTTTATTCGTTTCTTTGTTACCACTTCGTTTTTCTTCAAAGATGTACTGTGACGAGTTATGATAAGATGCATTTTCGACCAGTCGCCACCACCCTGATAATGCTACAACTAGATCACCGTATGGATTATCAAAGGCTCCATCAAAAATAAATTCTTGTAAAATGTAGGGAACGCAGTCTTCATCTTTAGAGTTTAAAGGGGAAACTGAAATAGCTAAATTGAAAGCGGTTCTATGCTAAACTGAAAGCGGGTCTATGCTAAACTGAAAGCGGTTCTATGCTAAACTGAAAGCGGTTCCCTGTAGTACCTAAACGTAAACATACCCTAACTACATTAAAGTTCCTTAACTATTCCCTAATTACCTTAAACTACCCTAACTATTCCCTAAATACCTTAAACTACCTTAACTATTCCCTAATTACCTTTAACCACCTTAACTGTTCCCTAATTACCTTTAACCACCTTAACTGTTCCCTAATTACCTTAAACCACCTTAACTATTCCCTAAATACCTAAACTACCTTAACTATTCCCTAAATACCTTAACTATTCCCTAATTACCTTAAACTTCCTTAACTGTTCCCTAATTACCTTAATTACCTATGCCTCATATGCCTGTACTTATATGCCTATGCCTGTATATATATATGCTTGTATGCATATGCCTGTATGCATATGCTTCTATGCTATGCTTCTATGCTGTGATTCTATGCTATGCTTCTATATGCATAAGCTTGGCTTCGGACCCACGGACGGAGCTTCAGTTCCCCGTTCACCCATTCCTATAAACTTGCTAAAGCTGCGTTAATAATGGATACGTTGGATATGATCGCCCACTCATTCATGGTCTCCCAGTATTTGACTAACTTTTTGTTGTGGGTAACCAAGTCAGTTTTATTAGTGTACATCCAGTAAGTAGAAAGTAATACGGTTATGCTTTGATCATACTTTTTGACTTTTTGTTGACAAATTTTAAACAACCTAGTAACTACACTTGCAGCTACTTCCGGCTCTCCAACCAAAAGATTTCTAGCCGGGGCAGTCGAGAAAATTAGAGCTTTAAAATAGGGCAAAATTTGAATAAGGGACCTAGGTAACTGATGTCGCCACCTTCCACAATCCCAAATATCAAGATAAGCCCACAATGAACAACCTGTCGAATTCAATATCCTTTGGTTATTATTCATATAGGTTTCGATTTGTTCAACGACATCATCAGACAAGATATTGACATCCAAAATAAGCCTTGTAACTGTCCCAGGATATATTTTGTTTGCTTCATATATCATTTGCGTTGCTGTGGCTACATGAGTTTCACTTGCGCTAGTATTTAGAATTAACATATCAACTGAAAGAAAAACTTCCATGGGCTCGAAGTTTGTACCTTCGTGTTTCTTATTAAACATTGCTACTGCAGATGGAATTAGTTTTACACTCAAACCTACAAAAAAGAAGAGACAATGTTAAAAATACCTATTATCAAATAACATTTTGACAAAACGGTGCTTACCCATTCCGTATTGAACGTCTCCAACTAGGATTTTATTGAATTTCGACGATATTTTAGAAATCATTGGCATCAGACCGTTGGAATCATATTCATCAACTCCCATATCCTTAACTGAGACGTAAGGACTAAAATGAACCGCAACATGGGATCGACTGAATGATTTTCCCTTGGTAATACAAATGACCAGCTATGACACAAAGTATGTAATTATTTCACATGCCGAATAAGTTAATATTTTACTCACAATACATCCAACGGCCGTTAGTAAGGCCATTAACGAAATTAAAACCCAGGAATGCAAACTCATTTGTAATACTTGATTATTTTATGTGAAACATGCAAAAAGACTATTTGTTGTTTAAAATGTCAGTATTGAAAACTGAGTTTGCTGACGGCGATGTGTGTATCAAAAAGATGGTCGACCCAAAACTACATGATTATGTAGAAGACTTCAAAAGTAGGATTTGCGCAATAAAGGATTTACCACAGCTTCCGGTAAATTAAATCCAAAAGATAATATCACTTAGAGAATGACAAACCAAATTATTGCGAATTCCGGCAGCTTATAATATTTAGCATATGCTAATTTTATTTTGTGACTCTTCGATGGTCGATTGTGGTGAAAAATATAAGATTGGCTGCTTGAGTTAGTAAGCATTATACATAAGTATAGTAGTAAATCAGTTTTAGTATCATTAAAGTTCAAAATCTTTTTTATAACTATATTTCTAAATTGCTTAGTTTTTGGCTGTACGTTTACCACGAAATTCATGATTTCATGGAATTGTTTATGCAGAAAATATGCTCATGGGAAAATGGTTAAATTTATTGACGGAATTTAGTGCTACGGTGTAATGCAGCGGTTGCATGTAAGAATTATTTTAAGACAACAATAGCAAAGCCAGTTATGTTTCCACGTAAGTGGGTGTATTGCTATTGGGTTTGTGATAGATGTATAAGGGCGGTTCTACAGCTTTAATTATTGAATGCAGCTACCAAATACCACACGAGGATTGGTTTATTTCACAGCTCAGGCAGGACTCAAAAGATAGGTTAATATACCATTTTTTGACATTTTCTTCCTTTTATTTGAATTGTAATTTTGCAAAAAATCAACGTGTGGTTCAAATCATATGTATGTTTATTGAACACCTTTTTAAGTTATTGGGTGCAGTTTAGCATTGGCCAGGTTATTTTAGGTGCCGACGTTTTCAAACTTTCCTCATGTTGTTAACACATATTAGAGACCTTTACAGCTTGACTTACATGTCTTAAGTTAAATGTATTATATGCATGAATTCCCACCAAAGCTCAGCGCTTCATCATGGATTTGATAAATCCGACTTGGGTTAATTTTTCAAGCATCTCCAGGCATAATGCAAACAGTGCCAAGAATAGCATGCTACAAGCAACTACTAATGTTCCATTAAATGCTTCAAGTTTAGTTGGCCTTTCTTCTTCAATACTTGTCTCTTTGCTGTTTACAAGATTAATAAAGCTGAATAAACTTCCATTGCTTATACCCAATCCCTTGTAATCCCGAAAACGGTTTAAGGTGTTCATGCGTTTTAGCTGTCGCTTTCTTTTATAAAGACTGATGTTCAAATTATACAGCCCAGACTGCACATATCTGCCGAGAAATTTAGGAAATGGAAAGGTAGCAAAAGTAGGATATGCCTGTGTCCAAAATTCAATTTTCTGATGGAAAGCAGTCTGTTTTGGAATGACCCTATGCAAATGAGTATGCCCAAACAGCGCTACATTCCAATTGTAGACACAATCTGCCTTACACATCACTGCAAATTTTGTGAATTTTCTTTCTTCTTGATTCATCCCTTTAGTTATTATACCGTGCCTATATACGTTTATTATACCGTTCTTACTCCTCACCACTCTTGTTAGTGATCCATTTGAAGCTCTTTGGAGTGCATGAATGTCCCATGCGTGCGCGTTTGGAAAATAGGACTTTTTACCAATGCTCCGATACAATTTTGCTAACCTTTCCGGCAAATATTTCTTTGCCTGCATGAAAAACAATTCATTTCCGAACGCCCAGGGAACAAGGAATTCAAATTCTGTGCTGTTTAAAAGTTGCAGCATGTTTCTCGGGTAGTTATGTGGTACCTCCTCAGCTGTCATCATTGAATATAACGAAGAGTTATAAAACTCTCGCACCAAAAAAACGGAAAATACCCACAAAACTACAATCGCTTTTGCACCAAGCCGATTTTGGATAAATTGGTCGTCATCTTGCTCCAATATAGTGGAGAAATGCCAAAATATTACCGAGCCAACTGATTTTCCTTCGGTCCAAATCAGTAGCATTGAAATTCCAATAATGAATGCTAAGGTACATAGCCAAACATTGAAATGGAAAGGAATCAAGAACGCAGATAATTTTACATCAAACACAACTGTTTTAGGAAAAACGATTTGAAATGTGTAATCGGTTTGCTTTTGAATAGATGGCAAAACCGTGAAAAAATAATGGAATTTAATTTCCGATTGCAGTCTCATGTGCGTGAGAACAACAGCAAAATAAAGGCAACGAAGTTGGGAACAGTTTTTTGATTTTAGGTATTCCTTGTAAATTTCGCATTCTTCATTGTCGGTTTGCGGTCTTTCAATAACCATGCAGGCTAGAGGTTGGTATATTCTTCCTTTAGCGATATAACTTTCTCCAGTGTACGTGTTTGAATTTAGGGATTCCCAGAAAATCGTTAATGTCTTCAATGAAGACATTGCCTTTGGCGGGATGCTCTCACGACTTATTGCATACCAGTATACGTCCTGGTCGAATCGCATCCGAGTATGACTTTGGTTACAGGAAATACAGGCTACAGTTGCAGTTGTGCTGTCAAAACTTGCAAAGATTAAAACAGTTGTGGAATATAGATCTGTAATTCTCTGGTTTTCAAAGTATGCATACAGTCGTTTTGGATCCGGCATTCCCAATAAAATTATATTTGGTATTTTTATTGGAGCCTTTTGTCGCCTAATCGTTGGAATCATGTCCCAACACCTAGTAGCACACCTTGGTAAAAAACCTTGGGTAGAAACTAGGAGAAGAGTGTGTGAACTCATTTTTTGGGCCAGGTTGACTTTACCATTTGTCTGAAGTATAAGAATATGTGGTAATTTAAAGCGGTCGAAGAACTTAGCAGTAACATTAAAAATGGGAACATCAAATAGATCGTTGTTAAATGTTGTTAAAATGCAGCTGAGAAGAATACATTCAGAAAGTATAGAAGCTGTTATAGGATGTAGTAGTTTGTAATTAACTGGGGTTGGCAAACCAATAGCAACGTTCGATTCTTGAAAATTGTTCACAAGAAAATTTTGTACTTGCTGAAAATTCATTATAAATTTGTTCCAACGTACGTAGTTTGAGATTTCATCTGATTGCTTCAAACTTTTATTAACTGTATCGTTCAACCCACTTTTTTTTCACAAGCTTATAAATGTTACACGATAATAAAACTAAAATAGATAGACTCAAGACAATTATTCGTACTGTTGGATGGGAAACCTAATTATTTAATAAAATTTTGAAATTGTGGTTGAATATTCGCCTTGAATAAAAACTAAAATGTGGTATATCTTTTTAAAATTGGCCAAATGTTCTTTGTATATTTAGTAAAAATTATTTGTTATTCGTATAATGTCGAATGTACATTAAATCAATTAAATGCACTTACGACACAACACAATTAACGAACTGAGTACACTTAATGTCTACATTGCGATATTCTGTGAACGTTTCAAAAGGTACTTAAGTAAACGAAGGTGTAAATAATTGCCGTCTTGAAACTTTTCAATGTCAACTTGAATGATACTTATGAAAGTAGTACGGACAGATGGCAGAAATTCGAAAAAAGAAAGTTGGAACAAAGCTGGCACAAGTGCAAAAAATGAGTCAAATCATTTGCTCTTAGTATGATACAGCAAATAGACTCAAACAAAATGAAACCTTTCTAGAGCCAGCCCGTAATTCCAATATCAAATAATGTAAATTGACAAGAACAATGTCATGTTGTTTTTATTTATTTTGCACACATTTTTCAAATACTCGTGGACCACGTTGCATTACGACTACTGTTAATTAAACAGGAACCTCGAAAAGCGGCTGAAAAAGCAGACGGATTGTAAAGTGAAACCTAATCAATTCTCAAGCAGTAATGAGAGTGCCAATTGCCAATGGAAGAGGGTGAAAATGAAGCTGAGCCTAGACTACTGTTTCTGCTGCTGCAGAAAAATTGTATAATATTAAGAAGATTCTGCAATTTAGTTGCTTCTGATTATGAAAATAATTCCTCTTAAAAAATTTAAATGCTGCAGGTATGATACACGTAACACATTTGGCATTGTTACTTACACTTGTGGCTGTGACCTGATGCCCGCATGATGAAACCCCATTTTTTCCTATCTACATTTATATGGTTTACGAGTAACTGCGAACAGCCTAACACTTTATTGTGCTAGAGCAGTAGAGTTAACAAAACGATTCGTCCAGATGTGCCATTATCACAAACATTAAAATGTTTATTCAATTTACAAATCAGTATTTGAGTTTAACTTGCAATAAAATGCTTTATTAACAGTTTTTTCCTGTACCCATTTGACGTTAACAATTTAACAGCTATATATACAATAGTTTAGGATTATCAAACAACAGTGTAAGACCCAACAAGACTTGATAACTTATTTATATTTAAATATTTCCATGGATAATTTAATCACTTCAGCCTATGGTTTTCGTTTTATTATTACAAGATTGATATCCTTAGCTCTAACTGTATTTTAAAATAGGCACTTCGTATCTCTGCCCAAGCATTGAAATGAACAGCTTCGTAATAAACAAAACTTACGATATTGCAAACAAAGATTAGAAAACAATGGCATTCATCATAAATAACACATTTCCTCTTTTGTAAAATACTTTAAATCTTTTATGAATCGAATTTCTCTTTCTAAGTCACAAACAAACAGCAGAACAGCCAAATTGAACACTTAGACATCGCAGATACAATGATATACATATATTCAAACTAAAATGATTGGGGTTCAGTCAAACACCAGTCTTCAGAGTCAGCAAAGTGGAATCATTTTTAGTCTCAAGTCTCAATTACCAGTTTATGAAAAGAAGCAATAAGTCACAACTAGTTTAGATATGGTCTCATATAAAACAATGAAAGAATCTCTTTAAAACTGAAAAATGTAATTTACCCAAATGATCTTAGATAACTTCACGCTTCAAAATGGGCAGCATTCCAATATTATCATCCACTTGTTCGTGCTGCTGCAATTGCCTGGAAGTTCCTGGTATCGGATCTCCAACATTTTCTACAGGAAGCTCATTCTTCCTGGAAACTTTAGTCCGCTTTTGTTTCAATTGGGTTGCCTTATCAGTTGATTTAACCTTTTTCTGAGGTGAGACAGGAAAGAGAACCGGAGGGATTTCATGATTGACCTTCTTTCTCATCAACCTTTTCACTTTGAGGATTTCTACATCGACATCGGAAGAAGGTGGAGATAGATTGCTCCCTTTGTTCTTGTTCACCTCATCCTTTCTTGTATGAGACCTCATATGGATAGCCAAGCCGCTTTTCTGTGGAAAAGTTCTCTTGCACTTGCGGCATTCAAAATTTTGAAGTGACTGGACTTTCTTGACAATAAGTACACCAGGTCTCCCCTTGCTGGAGAAAACGCTCTGTCTCTTCTTTGAGCGGTAGCAGCTACTCACATCAGTTTTTCCTAAGAATGAGTAAAAGGCTCCTTTTTCGCCTGCATCCAGAGCTGCCCTCCGCTCCTCATCATTTTTATGAGTGAACTTGTGGCGAAGAAAGCTGAGTTCGAAGTTGCTACTGATTTTAATTGGGCGTTGGCAAATGTCGCATTCCTGAGCCGGAATTTGATGACTGGGATGAGTCGCGTTGTGCTCCTGAAAGGACTCCTGGGTGGTGAAGGTCAACGCACAAAAATCGCATTCGAAAATTGGTCTGCCCATCCCAATGTCTGACCCCGTAACTATACAAAACAATGTGTGAAGTTCTACCCAACACACTGTTTCAAGGCAACCAAATTTCTGCAAAAAGTCGATTTTAGTATGAATTTTTAAATGAATAAACCAACTGGCTGCGTAGTATGAATCATGAATAGTTTATCGAAATGTATTTTTAAAAAATCAATTTGAGGTGTACGGACTCATTGTGCTTGAAAATCAGTTAAAAACCGAAAATTCAAAATCGCAAAATCATGTTCCCGGAAGTATTTGTAATACAGATAGAGTTGCGCATTGTTGCATTTTATTTCAAGGTACGTACGAAAATCTCCATTTTCTCTTCTCCAATATAGCGTTGGAACCAAAAAGTGATCTCGCGCGCAACTCTTAAAATTAAGTCTTGAAGTTGACTAGTCTTGAACTTTTAGCGATCAGGGATGTTCAATCCTCTAAATATAATTGTTAAAGCTGAGTATTTGTTTGCATGTAATGGTTTTTAGAGGTTAATATGCATCGTTTGTAGGATTATGTTGCAAATTATATCGAATTTTACTATTTTAGTTGCTTGAAATTCATCTATACTCAGCTTCATTAATTATATTAAGAGGATTGAACATCCCTGATCGCTCAAAGCTCAAGACTACTCAACTTCAAGACTTAATTTTAAGAGTTGCGCACGAGATCACTTTTTGGTTCCAACGCTATATTGGAGAAGAGAAAATGGAGATTTTTGTACGTACCTTGAAAAAAATGCAACAATGCGCAACTCTATCTGTATTACAAATACTTCCGGGGACATGATTTTGCGATTTTGAATTTTCGATTTTTAACTGATTTTCAAGCACAATGAGTCCGTTCACCTCAAATTGATTTTTTAAAAATACATTTCGATAAACTATTCATGATTCATGCTACGCAGCCAGTTGTTTTATTCATTTAAAAATTCATACTAAAATCGACTTTTTGCAGAAATTTGGTTGCCTTGAAACAGTGTGCACAACTTGGATTTTGAGAAAAATAGATATATGATTTCACCGCCTACCTTGATCTTTATGAATGTAGTTGATGTGAGCTTTCATCTTTTGATAAGGGGTGTTCCCCTTCAAATGTTTCGTCGTAACTGGCAGAGTGAAGCAGCAGACGCTGCATTGAAGATACTCCTTCTTCGCGGGGTTCTCACATCGAAGGATCTCCACACCCTCGAATAACTGCCGCCTCTTCCGCACTGCCAAAGTGAAGATGTCCTCATCGTCCGACTCCCATTCGAAACTCTCCTGCTCAGTTTGGACAGTGGGAGCTCTGCATAATTCCACCAAAATTGAAGATAGTTATTATGTTTCAAAAATAAATAAATGAATTAACTTGAAGAACAACTTACGATGATTCCTGCTTTACATTCTTCAGCAGTTCATCCGTACTAGTGAGAACAGGGGAAGGCATCATGTTGACTGCTGGTCGTTTCCTCTTGATACCACCACCTTCGGAGGCAGCTTCATCATCTGCATTATTCGAAGTGGAGTGCAGATTGTCATCCAGGCGTGGCCTTTTAGTAGTTGTCCATTCAGTGTTGGAAGTTGAAGCTGGAGAAGGTACTGGGGCTTCAGTTGTCTGTGGCGTGGAAGCGAAAGACGGTCCTGGTCTGCTGACCTCATAAGCTGGAGCAACATACATCAGAGTTTGATCAGAGATGTCAGTGTCAGAGAAGTGACTACCCCCATCGTGCAAAACTTCCTGTTCTGCTGATGGGTTTAAAATGGGTATAGCAACTTCAACAGCGCTCTCAGAAAACAACATTTCTGCACGCGAACTGTCATTCATGTGACTAAATTCGGCCAGGGTAGCCTCTCGATAACCTGGGAATAAAAAAACAGGGTTGTGGCATAATCCGTTTCAAACAAGTTTTGACTAAGAAGTTAGGATAACCTTCTAAAATTAACTCTCGAAGCCTTGTGAACTTTCTAGCCTCGGCTGCAACCACTCGCGGATGTGGTGACTTTCTGACACTCTTCTCGAGCCAATCCTTATCGACGACCTTCCTCTGAATTTCCGTCACAGTGTCCATCAGGCATTGTTGGAGTTTCTTCAGCTTTTCGTTTAGGTCCCACAACTTATCCAGATTTCCCCGACATCCTTCGCAGAACGGGAACATCTCCTTCAAGCACGAGTCTGGAATCTCACCCTTGTTGAGATGTAACTGGTCGCAGAGATTCAGAATTTGCATTTTTCGCTGCTCCTTCACCTCAGCTTCCTCAAACTCCGGCTGAAGACGTTGAATTACGTAGTTGAGGCAGAATAGACAAGTTATTTTTAAAACTTTAGGACATGGATTGGACTGGATTTCAAGGGATTTTCCAGATGGAGTAGGGTTTGCTGCAGGAAGTGATTTATTCGTAATGTAACCAAGATCTGATGCCGTAGTTTCCGGTGGTAGTTGAGCCTGAACGTTTGAAACGGAAATTCCACTAGTACCACTTGTGAACGTACTTCTTTGATCACCAACCATTCCTATTTCAATTGGATTTTCAACCGTTTCCTTCCTCATTTTAGTTTTATACCAAAAACCTTCACTTTTTATGACAGATCGAGACAATTTTCAAATGAAACTGGAATACACACAATTTAAACTTTCTTGAACTGTAGTTTTAAATGTATGTATATTTAAAAAAAATAAAGGCAAAGAATTTTTCTGAACACACAGAATGAGAAGAATTTTCTACCCAAACCACTTGTTAGCACGGAATGTAGAACACTGAAAGGATAAAAGACAGCTAAAGTAAAAGCTACAAGTCGATTGCTCACCTAAAACTCAAGTGAGAGTTAGAAGCAAGGTGGCTGTATGGTATGGAGGGATGTAAGTACCTAAAAATGGATCATTGGATGTAAAAAGTACCTAAAAATGCTTGATTGTAACAAACAAACGTTGTTGCTTGTTTATGGATGTTCTCTCTCTTCAAGAAAACTGCTACAGTTATAAATAGCAAGACCGCAAAGGAAACGGATGTAAAGAACTAGCGCATCATGACTTAAACTCCTCAGCTTTTCTTAAGCACATACAACAAGGGATTTCGTAAAGTAGTTACTCACTGACTGTGTAGCACACTTGCAACGTAAACGTATGCCTTATATCACACAATAATAATAATGCCTTGGTATTTACAGTAACCATCAAACCTGCATTTTCAACTTTATCTATTCAACTTTATCTCTGCTCTGCATATCTCGCTCGATAGAACACAATGCGTGTTGCTTCGTTTGGCAATGAAAAATGAAAACTTTTTGTATGTTCAATTTACTTGCTTAAAATAACGTAAATGACATGCGTTCACGCGTATGTTAATGGGAATCAAAATCCTATAAAGGTTCTAGTAGGTGATTCTTTCAATTTCAAAGACGAGCTTTTAAAAATAAATCTGTTGGAATTTTTCTTTTTCGGGCAGAACTCCAGATGACATATAAATCAAATTTCAAAAGTAGAAGCAAATATTTGTAAGTAAACTTCAGGCCCGCAAGCTCTTGGCCATGTCCACAATCAAAATTTATGAGGCAAGACCTCATAAATTATTTATTATCAATTATCCTCTAAAGAAATCATGCAATCAGACCTTTCGCAATAACATTTTGAGAATGCAGTAGTTCAGGATTTAATTTTTTTTTTAATTTCCACTCAGTTTGGGAATACATTGTAGATTATCTGGTTAACAATTTGAGTTAAGCCATTTTCAAGCACGGAAAATGTTGATTATTTCAAATCAATATATTCTGCACATCTAAAACGTGCCAGACTCTTCTTGACACTGGAACCTGGCTCCACTGTCCTGTTTGATTCCTGGTGAATGTGCGCTTCGTTCAACACAGCGCCTGCTGGCGGGTTCTTCGATATTCCCTCTTCTACAGAATGGTTTACAGCTCGGTGAGTTTCCATTTGTCCAAGAGGGAGAAACCAGCCACATTCTCCACAAAGCTCGGCTTGAGAACCCTCATCATGCAGCTCAACGTGAACCTTCATCCGCCAAAGTCGTATGGTCTCGTAGGAGCAGTGACGACAACCGTACTGCCTAATCTTATAAGGTAATCGTCTGAAATAGATGAAGCCTGAATTGGAAGCATTGTGCATTTCAAACTTCCTGCGTCCAGTTCCACTCAGTATCTCGTCTTTCCCAAGACTGTTTCGAATAGCGCGAGCACAAACTCTTTGATGCATGACAAATCTATTGGGAAGCACAAAAATTCCACACTCATTGCAGGCTGCAGAACCGGAACCTTCTTGGTGAACTTTTTGATGACGCTTGTAGGTTGAGGTATCCGTCGTTTTGTGTGGACAATGTGGGCAGTTGAGGAGAACGGAAGACAGCTGGGCAGTCTTCCTTATTTCTTTGCTTATTTTTTTTGGAAGGTGATGGTAAAAGGCACGGTGACCAGCCAGCTTGTCCGGTGCCAGGTAGTAACCACAATCTTGACATTGAATTGCTTGGGAGCCGTTTTTGTGAAGGAGAACATGAGCATACATCTTTTGCTTGTCTCCACGACGTCGATAAGGACAATTTGAACATTCATATACTGTTCTTCCATTTATTTTCTTCACAAAAACACTGGCAAGCCCGGGTTGAGAAGTTCTTTGTCTCTGAGCTGGCAAATCAACGTCCACTTCATCGTCCACTTCATCGTCTTCCTCATTTCCATCACCAATATTATTATCAGCTGGATTGTTAGCAGAGACACCAGTAGTTGACTGCGATTCGCCTGGTCCAATCATGTCTTCTCCAAAATGTCGTTCTGCTCGGGGTTGAACAAAAAATGTAAACACAGAAGGGTAGCAAAAATAATTAGAAACAATATAAAATTAGCTTATCAAATACATATTCTATTATTGTTCATTACCAATATCTTCACATGGAAGTCCTTGAGGACCCTCCTCGCGAATGGACACATAGGCATTCCTTAGTTTGACTTTTCTGGAACGGTACGGACGGTTACCACATTGCAGCCACTTGGCTTGTTTTCCACTCATGTTTGGAAAGGTTCGGGAAGCGAATGATTTTCGTTTTTTGGTTGGTTGCGTAACAACAGACCTGAGTGGCAAGTTTTTGTCGACCTCCTCATCGTCATTGGTAAGATTAGAAGCAGTTTCTTCAAGGACTTGTGAAGTACTCGCACCGCTCTCATCTGGGGCGTGAAGGGAAGAGGTTGGGAGTACGAAAGCTTCTTCCTCTGCGTCATGTTCATCATCGGCAACGTCGGATTTGACCACGGTGTCTCCAAAGTGCCATTCTTCGCTAAAATGGTCATTTTCTCCAGTTTCTGATTCGTCCGGTGGAGCACACGATAAAAATAACATTTGAAAAATTATTACAACTAAAACAAATGAGCTTAGTTTTTTACCCTATAAATCAATTTTACTTACCAACATCGGCGAGGCGGCGGAGTAGAGTCTGACGCCGAATTTGTTCCCAAATGGAACCGGAATCCTGACACCTCGCATCCTTGTACAACTGGAGTGTCTCAAACAACTGCGACTGAATATCGTCCAGGGTCACCTGCAATCTTGAAATCTGCACAAATACCTCGTGAAACTGACGAGCACGCTCTGCACACGATGGACAGAGTGGAACCTGAGCTCCCAAGCCAGAAAGAGGATCCTGATCGCTGTTTTCTCCACAATTAAGTTGATCCAATGTCTGTGCTGGTACATTTAAAATGGCGTTGAGTACGAAAAAGGGTTTCAAATGCTCCGCATCTGGATGGGAAGGATGATGATCGTCATCTTCCATTCTCTCTCGTTTAACTGTCATATCCCCGCGCATCTTTTGTTGTGATGGTTGACATTGGGAAGTACAAATTAAACAAAAACTCGACTCCATCCTTCTAACTAAAAGTTTAAATTTTCAAACAACTAAAAACTTGTCAACTTTTCAATTATCAATATAAATGTTTGGAGAAGAAGTTTAAGTACCTATCAGTGTTAAACAAAATACTCAACACAACAGGTACACTTTTCAGCAGTTTCAATTAACGATTGACAATATAAATTAACAATCACCCAAGGTTTGCGGCAGTAAGTATTTCAAAATTGTTGAGAACTTGGTTCGAGAAGAAACGAAAATCGTAAGTATAAATATACAGGTGCAGAACACGTCAATTTATCTATGCCCAGATGACAAGAGAAACAACCCAGAACCGCCTTGCTCCTCGATCCATCTCTGCACACCCACTGCGCTGCAAATGATTGATGGGGCATCTTGTACAAAATATGTTTGTGTAAACAATGCTCTCAAGTTGAACATTCTATAACTATCCTTGTTTCTAATTAATTAGATAACTCGAGATGTTGCAAAGTATTTATTAAGTGGTGCAGCCCACTTTTATAAGAATCACTTTGTCCGTCCGGAACATTTTATTTGTCTTACGACATTTTGTACATCTTTTAATGCGTTGCACAAAGTCTCACAGTTGCCCCATTTAGAACCGCCCACAATTTAACTCCATTCTGGATGTGGAAAACCACAGAACAAGTGTCAAGTGGGAGGGAGACTAACTGATAATTGAGGAGCGATAAAATTGCAGTATAAACAATGAGCTTTTATTAATCGCGGACACAACCGTTTTACTACTTACTCCTCATTTCTCCTGTGCTTAAAAAAGTGTGTTCCTTTTTCGTTAAAGAAACGTTTTGTGTATCGTTTACCGTCAATCAACAATAAGTTTCGAAATTTGACGACATTGTCTCGCGGATACCGACTATATCGAGTGGTTATATACAGGTCAAGCTCTCGACATAAGAGCACACCCCATTTAAGCGCAACCTTCTTGCGTGGGCACCCTGCGAGCCCGCCCTTCAAATTTCAATGTGTTTTTGACTCCATGTAGGAGCGCCTCCAATTTGGAGCACCTCGCGATAGTAGACAATTTTCCTTTCCCATTGCCATACACTTCTATGTTAAATTACCTCTTTATATGAGCACCCCCTGCTCCTTCCAAATTTTGACAAATTTAATTGGATTGCTTGAAAAAATTTTATGCTTTTTTTAATGTTTTAGGACAAATTTTAGGTGAAAAACACAGTGTAAACGCATTTAAAACGCGAAAGTCAATAAATATGTATTTTGGAAGCCTCACTGCTGGTTTTATTGACAACATTACCCTAATTTCTTGAAATACATAACATTTTTCTACTATTTCTACATAAGGGACACTCTGTATAGTGGAAAGATTTGATTTCCCCTTGGGGTGCTCTTAAATAGAGAGTTGACTGTAGTTCCAACTTAAGTCTAAGGTTTACATCGCTAATACTATGCTTCACTTCAACTTTCCATCATTTACGTTCAGCTTAATATTTTCCAAACTTCTAATGCACCACTTCTTTCCACCGGGTTTGCCGGGTTTATTTACCTTTAGGACTTATTATATTACGTAATTTTTCACCAGGGTTTGGAAGATTAAGCGAATTGGTGTTGAAAATGACAGCGTGAAGTTTGCCGACCAGCCGACTTATACTTATACGTGCATTTACAAATCGATTCGTCGCCAGCCTCTTTTCCCCAGAACAAAATCACTGATTCGCGGAACCAACTCGCAACGCCTTTGGATATAGATGTAACAATGTACGAGGTTGCATTGGTACAGTGTAGTTATGTGTATAACCCACCACACATAAAAAAGGGAAAAGAAATTAATTTCCACTCAGTTTGGGAATGCATTGTAGATTATCTGGTTAACAATTTGAGTTAAGCCATTTTCAAGCACGGAAAATGTTGATTATTTCAAATCAATATATTCTGTTATCATTATGGAGTTATATCATTAACATCGATGGGTTACAGTCACCTTCGGAGGTCTTGGATCTGTGTATACTAATTCCGCATGGGAAGCCAGACATGGTAAATTATTAGCAATTTATTATCTCTGTACGTTTTTAAAATTCGTAGTTACATGAAAGTCGGGAGAAAGTATTACGTCCTGGCCGATCAGTTTATTTATTTTATGAATGTAGCCGGACGCTTACGTTTGCACATCATTGGAATTGAATTCCAGATACAACCTAGGTAACAACATAGGTAGCAAACTAAAATTGATTTGGCATCAATATTTCAAGTTGAAAATATATTCGCTTCTTCATATTCATTCACAGTTAAATTCAAGCCAGTAGCAGAAATGGGAGCAGTTCATCACATGCTGGTAAGGACTGTGGCCCGCTAAATTGTAATCATTAAATGTTTTAAATTTGATCGAATTCATACAATGAATCGTTCAGTGGCGGAAAAGTAGGGGGTGCTGGGGGTGCAACGCACCCCGGCACGGGGGCCCAGGAGGGTCTAAGGGGCCTTTGGGGTCGGATCTTCTGAGCGTAACAAGATTT
Source organism: Orchesella cincta (assembly GCA_001718145.1). Lineage (NCBI taxonomy): Eukaryota > Metazoa > Arthropoda > Collembola > Entomobryomorpha > Orchesellidae > Orchesella > Orchesella cincta. The sequence continues at coordinate 22,322 of LJIJ01002189.1, forward strand.
GGTTACCTAGCAGAAATCGCTGAAACATGTTGATTCTTTCAATATTTTGGCTGTGTGTGTAAAATGTATCAGTCCAGAAACAGAAGTATCACTATTACACGAAGTGAAACTTTACTGACATTGGCTTAGGCCTAAGAATGTCTGTGCTTGCTAATCATCAATATATCAAATTTGACTTTGGGTAATTTCGAATTCAGTTTTGAGTTCCGTAATCCGTTCAGAAGTGCCTGCAATGATAAATCGTATATAGTCATGGTCAGCAGTTTGTTGTCAGACAGTTTAAGAAATTTTAATGGAAAATCTAGTTATCCTAAGCCTTTTTGTTTCTAAAAAGAAGCATAATGCGTAGTTATAGTCTGTCTTAAACTTCGTTGTTCTAGCTTCTAATATCGTTTATTTGGAGATGGGGTCTTTATGGTCTTGCTTGCACCCCGGCCCACATGCCTCTAGTTCCGCCACTGGAATTGTTTTTAAACGTAGTTATACGGATGCACTGAACCTGGACTCATCAATGAACAAGTGTGGAACTGCGGTGATATGGGAGGAGATGGAGAGGACGTACTCTACAGTGGGGAGTCGCTTTTATCCGGCAGTATCTGCTCTGAAGGTCAACAGCGAATTCTTTATGCTTGGGCAAAGAACGCCCCTAGCTTAATTCTCCCGGAAGATGTTGGATTTGAGATTGGAGGGAAATCTGGCATTGCTTCCCTTGTTTTACAACTCCATTTTGGGGATCCACACGACATGCCAACGATGTGGAATTTGGCAAACGGTCAAATCGGATTGACCTTGGAGGTCACAGAACAGAGACAAAAGAAATTAGCTGGGGTTTACTTGCTCGCAACCGGAGGTTATGTTGAGCCAAGGGCGACAACATTTCTGGAAGATGATTCGTGCGGGGGAGAAGGACCGTTCGAAAATTACTGGGAGAGAAACTATCCCACTTTGAACAATTTTCCATATGATGCATCTCTTCTCTAATTGGTTTAAACTGGATTTTAACCACAGGAATATTATTGTCAAATAGGATTGTATGCGTCTATGAGTTGCGCAATGAAACCTTGAACTTTGAATATAAATACACATGGAAAAAAATCATATTTGGTTTTGAAATAATAAATATATATATGCAGAATTGAGAGGTCAACAACTCAACATTCCTCCAAATTTCTTACAATTAGTTATCTATCCCCAATTTCAGGAACAAATGATGTATTGTTTATAAAAGTTGGAATACAAAAGCCAAATAAGCCTGTACAGCATTTGCCATTTATGAACAGGCAACAGCATTCATAGATATTTTATGCCTCAACTACTTGGTAGCAAGTGTATTTACATCTGGTAGAGACATTTTCCTCAAGCCCACTTTGCAGTTGCATTAATTTTGAAAAACAGGAGGATGACAGTTGACATTGACTCGGACCAGACCAAACTCTCTCAATATCAACATCATCACATTTCACTACACCAGATTCGCAGTTATCACTCTTTATCAAATGCAATGCAGCTTGATAATGATCCGGTTTGCATGGCTCAGCACCAAAGCTCCATAAGCGTCACTGACCAAAATGATTTGCTTACTATATACAGCCAATGAACATTCATTTATTTTAATTGGCACATTTCTCGCGGAAGCCCAGTCTGATTCTAAACCTTATTACCAAAGTATGGTGAAGTCGTACCAAGTGTTCCGACGATTTATAAATTTATATTCGAATATCAGAATAACTACCATTTACTCTGTAAAAACGTAGTTTGCCCATATTTCTCCAAAATCGTTTATCAAATGGGTAAAGCTCTCGTCTAATCAATAGAAAGGAAACGCACGATTGTCAGTAATTGAAAAATCATGGCTTTCTGTCACTTCATTTGAATTGAAATTCAACATTACACTTTGTTTTAATTTTTATTACTAAATTGTACTATTCAGAAAGATCGTTTTAGTCTTTTATTATGAGTTGTACATGAAACATGAGATAACTTTGTTGCTCCATTCATTTCATAGCACAAAGTGTTTTGCTTTCCAGCTGCTGCCAATCAACATCAATTTATCTCAATCAGCTCGCAGTACCACACTCCAAATTTAAATATCAATTTAGTTGGAAATGGTTGGAGGATTGAAATGAAGTTACATTTCCATTTGTAATTCCATGAAGTATGTAAAATAAAATACAAATATAAATGAGGGTAGCCTGAAATTTAATGAGTAACAATAGTTTTCAGAAATTCGCATTTACCTGGAAAGAAAGAGCGTAACTTTTGCATAACGATTTTGCCAATTTTAAATCGTATATAAACCGGAATTGAAGTAACACACATCATCTTTCACATTCAGTCGTTCAATCATTCAGGACAATACTCTAGCGAATTTCTCGCCTCTTGTTACAGAAATACTACAGCAGCCATGAAGTCTTTAACAGGAATATTGATTTTATCAACTGTTCTTGCAATTAATGCAAGACGCCTTTTTACTACCACAACTCCGAAGCCAGAGAAATCTGAAAACCATATTTTAGGAACGGTCGATGGCAAGACATTTGTCGCCAATTCCATGCACAGGGTAAGTTTAACTAAACATAAATAATGAAAATTTAAAAACAAATGGCCATAGCTCACATTGAAACACTCCATTTATAGGATTGGCCATCATCTCGTTTATTTTGTGAAAGTAAAGGGATGAAACTGCCACCATTACAAGTAGAGCACAGGCAGACTGTTAAAGTCGGAATATGATCCTATCAACTTTAACGGATGTAAGATTTTGTCTTATAAATCTTTTTGAACCAATGAAAATGTAAAAAAAACATTTTGGCAATTTTTCCTCTTTTCAGGGTACTGGGTGGCCGCAAGAAAGAACGGGAAATTTTATGGGTTGAACTAAGCAAGAGGTTAAAACCTTCCGAACTTTGGGCACGTCATCATGGAGCAACGAGGATGAAAACAAAGATTGTTTCGTGTACGCAAACAGTCATGCATCAGGGTACTACTTCAGACGCGCATGCCATCATGATCATCCAACTCTCTGTGAAACTGAACAGCCAATTGAGTCAAATGAAATTGAAACGAAAGCATTCGTAAAAAGAGCCGAGTTGATCGAGATTGGCTCGTATAATGGCAAGACATATTTTGGAGACCAAGTCATACGGGTAATTTCTAATTTGTTAGTGTAGTTTATATTCATGTTTTTGTGTTGTTTGGGAAACAGAACTGGACTGACTCGTTGACGTTCTGTAAATCAAGAGGACTTCAGCTTGGCAAGATTGTTTAAGAAGGCCTGCAATAAAATTAACTATGACGGATGTAAGACGATTTCATACAAATCCTTTCTAAATTTCTACCAAAGTTTAAAATTATTTTTGATATTAGGGTTTTGGGTAGCCAAAAAGGATGTGAGAGGAATAAGAAAATTACTCTCGGGAAGTGAAGAGAATGTCGAGCTATGTCCATACTTAGATGCTCGTGATAAACGTTACTCTAGTCGCCCTTGTTTTAACAGACACTTTACTCTTTGCGAAAGTGTGGAATCTATTGGACTAGAAACAAATGCAGTAGATCAGAATGGCGACGAAAAATTGGCTGACAAATTTCCTTTGACGTCAGTGGAAAGTATTTCAGATACTGAAAGTGTAGACCTCATGTTTGCCGTGAGTTTCAATAATTTGCTTTGGTTTTGACAATCATTGTTTTATGTTATTTAATTTCATATTTGGTAATTGTTTGAGTGTCGTTGCTAAAGATTTATTTTTTATTAGAGCTTATCCAAAAGCCAGAAGAGGAAACTTCTAGACATCCTCAACTTTATGCAGTTGATGGATGAAATTAGTAAAATGGAGCATTCAGCAGAAGGGTTTGATATTTTGTCAAGTTCGGAAATTTTCGCGGAAGAGGATGATTCTTCGTCAAATCCAGAAGTATCTTCAGAAGGGGACGACATTTCAAATGCCAGTGAATCTTGCGAAGGCACATTTTGTTGGTAAATAATTTGCTGAAAGATAGGTGTTTGCTAATATGCAAATGTGAAGAAATACCTTACGATGGGGTTATTGAAAGTTTTATTATTTTAACATCATTGAATCTACTTTGCGTTATTTATGATGTATGAATAAATTTTTAAAAACATCATATGTCTAATGATGGAATAAGTGGACTGTAAAAATTTATTGGTAGACTTAGGGTGCAGTGAATTTGATCAGTTATGTTAAGTTATGAAAGATACAGAAATGCTTGGACTTGCAAAGAAATGAGGTAAACGAGGACAAGGTGTAAAACAAATAGGTTTGCTTGAGAATGCTCTGCTTTGAACTTTACTAAACGCAACTGGGGGCAAAGTGGAACCCGAAGAAGGACTGACAAAGTTCAAGGTATAATCTTACAAACTATCTGAATGACGACGAACAGCAATGTGGGCAGCTTACGCTTATGTCCTTCAACTTATATAGGCGACAAATCATACATACATACTTTCAATCATAAAACACGAGCATTCTGGTCAGGATAAAACTAGGTACACGTAGTCAATGCATAAATAGCTTACAGTAATTACTAGCAGGACAAAAATGGTAATGAAAAAGGTACAATGAACTGGGATTTCTCATGATGACTTAAAGTAGAATTACATCTCATTACAGATTTGACTCATGAAAGGGAAGGTAAAACATTCAAATAACAGACATCTCAAATCATCTCACATTTTTCATAATCTAAACACAATATTTAAAACAGTACGAAACACTCCCCGCCTTTGGACACAGTACAAAAACAATAAAACAACTACTTACTGATGAGACAGTGTCAAAATATTAAAATGAACAAACCAAACTATTAATAGAATTCCAGTAATACGCTACAGACCGACAAGGCACCGATGAGTACAATGCTCTGTCCTTGCAGGGGTTTGATTTGGGTACGGGACGGAACAATCGAAGTCTTTAAACTCGCGTCCGAGGGCAAGAACCAGCATTGTACGTCGGAAACCTCCGTCTGCAGCTAAACTAAAAATCAGAATAATTAAAGTCATTGAACTTAAAATGCATCTCATCAATTTTCATCGTATTCTAAAATGACACTTAGTTTTTGAATAGGTCGGGTGAGCAAACCATTTGCAGTCTTAACTGTTGCGCTTCTAACTAAACCATCTCCACCAAGGGCAATGTCCACGACTCTTCCCATCCTCCATTTGCTAGGGGGTAGAACATCTTCACGTACAATGACCAGATCTCCAACTTGCATATTTGCATACTTCTTCTTCCACTTGGTCCTCTCTTGTAGGGTAACTAAATACTCCTCCTTCCAACGCCTCCAAATATTATGAGTCATCTGCTGCACCTGCTTCCAATGATCCAAACGGCTGCTTTTCTCCATTGTCAGGTCAGGCTCTGGAACTGCATTCAAGGGCTCTCCAATGAGGAAATGACCCGGGGTGAGTACATCGTACTCGGCAGGATCTGATGATAAACTGCACAAGGGTCTACTGTTTAGACACGCTTCAACATTGCAAAGCAGGTTTGGAACTGCTCCAATGTGAGTAGGGATGATCCAATAACACGCTTTATGTGGTGTTTGGCTGACTTGACAGCAGCTTCCCAAAGACCTCCTTGATGAGGGGCTGCTGGTGGGTTGAAAACCCATGATGTTCCACTCAGTGATAATTGTTGTTGAATTTGGGCTTCGCATTGTTGAAACATCTTCTTCAAAAGTCGATCGGCACCGACAAAGTTTGTGCCGCAATCACTGTAGATTTGCTTGCTTACTCCCGCCTTGACACAAACCGACGATAGCATGCCACAAATGCATCTGATGACATATCAGTCACCACCTCCAAATGAACAGCTTTGGTACTGAAACACACGAAAACAGCCATGTAACATTTCTCCGACTTTGCTCCTCTTCCTCGCCTCATCTTCACATAAATGGTCCAGCAAAATCCACTCCACAATGTAGGAACGGGCGATTAGCTGATACTCTGGCTACTGAAGGTTTCCCATCATTTGCTGTGATTGCGCTGCCTTGACCTTTTTGCAGGTTACACACTGACGATTACGAACAACATCTCTAGTCTTCAAAATCCAATATTTTCTTCTGATGGTTGCGAGTGTATGGTTAAATCCACTATGATATTGTCTCAAATGACAATCACGTACAATAAGGGTTGCGACTGGGCTGTTGTTTGGGATGATGAGAGGATGTTTACTGTAGTGGGTAGCAGCTGACTTCTGAATTCTTCCGCCAACACGTAATAAACCATCACAGTCAATCCACGGGGTGAGTGAGCTCAATTTGCTCTTCTGGGAAACCGTTGTGTTGTTGTTGAGGTGAGCTATTTCTTTACCAAATGATGAATGCTGGGCAAGTTTAATTACTTGCAAAAGTGCCAAATTTCTCTCATCAGGGGTGAGTGGTCCTCTTAAACATTTGTGTTTGTTTTTGACAAAGCTAGCGAAACGTATAAACCATCCTGCTGTTGAAACTACCTTCTGGAGGGTTGAGAGCTTCATCAAGGCGTCATAGGTGTATCACATTTTTGCTACTCCAAGGTGAGTAGTTATCTTCTTCGTTTTCTCTTTTTACGACTTCCTCCAATCCAATGTTGATTGTGAACACGGAAATGTGTTTGTAGATAGCCATGATGGCCCACTCCACCACAAGGAGTTTTCGACAAGATCCTGACTGGAACTCCTCTGGAAGGGAGATCAGCAGGATTATCTTCACTTATAACATGATTCCAACACCTGGAGGGGATGATATCCTGAATTGCTGCCACTCTGTTGGCAACGAAAGTTTTCCAGCGTCTGGAAGGTGCTGTCATCCACTTCAACGCAATCATGGAATCGGTCCATCCATGAATAGTGTTTTGAAACTTGTAACATTTCAATACTGCTTCTATAGTTTCAGCTAAAAGGAGGGCTCCACACAATTCCAAACGAGGGAGAGAAGTCGCCTTCAGAGGGGCTACCTTGTCCGGATGTGAGGAGGCTAGTGAAAACTTCACCAGTGCTGAGAGTACATCTTAAATAAACTGCAGAAGCGTATGCCTTCTCGGAAGCATCCGCAAAACCATGAAATTGGAAATCTATGGTGGTGTTGGGAATGACACATCTTGGTATGTGAATACTGGAAACAAACTGCAATTGTTGTTGATAATGTTCCCATCTAATTTGTATTTCTTCCGATACAGGGCTGTCCCAATCCATTGACTCACGCCAAAGCTCTTGGAACAGGATTTTGGCTGTCACCGTTACTGGGGTTATCCATCCAATGGGATCAAATGTTTTGGCAATCTGAGAAAGTATTTCTCTCTTGGACAGTGAATGTTGTTGAGTTGGTTTTTCAGCATGAAAGTAAAAATAATCTCCAGTTGGCTGCCATCGTATTCCTAAAGCCTTTACGGTTGAATCTGTATCAAATTCCATGGGGGTCTGAAGTTCTTGCATTTCAAGGGGTATGTCACGTAAAACTTCAGTGCTGTTGCTACACCATTTGCGAATTTTCAAACAACCAGCTTCGCAAAGTTGAATGAGCTGAGTATACAATTCTAAACTCTGTCTTTGTTCTTTTCCTCCAACAGGTCATCAACGTACATTCTTTCCTTCACTGCTTTGGCTGCCAACGGAAATCGTTTCTCCTCATCTTCTGCTAATTGGTCAAGTGAAAACGTTGCCAGGGAGGGAGCACAAGCTGTCCCGTATGTCACAGTTGTTAGTCTATATTCCTGGATGGGTTGATCTTCACTCTCTCGCCACAAAATCCGTTGGTAGTCACGATCATCCTCATGTACCTCAAACTGCCTGTACATTTTC
>LJIJ01002190.1:0-30103 GCA_001718145.1 Orchesella cincta
GCCCCAACAGAGAGAGATCACCCCCTTTTTGGCAAATGAGCTGCGTGTAGGAAGGGTCAACTACAAAACGTTCTCAGTATTAAGAACAACCAATCGATTAATGCATATCTATCGTTCTTTTCAAGTCCTTCAAACAAATGTATTTTGTTCATTCGGTTTTTTCATAGTGTTTACTAACGCGATTTTAATGTTAATTTCGTTGTATTGCAATTTTTTACTAATTCGATATTCCAACAATTTAAAGTTAATCACAAATTTGCAAATTTTGAGTTGGGGAATTATGGCAAACGGTGTGGACCATATTTTGGAAATTGGAATTTACTTTTTTATTAAGTCCAATAAGGTTTTAGTTTCTTGGAAGGGATACGATTGGGGCTTTAAAGATGTGAATCGTTTGATGAAAAAATTTCAGAAATCGTGTATGCCTATTGTGATAGGATATGGAAAACAGTTTGTGATTACAAAGACAAGCATATTCAATTTTCAGAGAGGGGTATTCAAAGGAACAAAGAGGTTGTTGCTAACCAATAAATAGCGTTAATTCGTGCCTTTCATATAAAGTTTCTGGTATAGCTTGCTTAAGATTATGATATATATTGTTGCTTTAGGCTAAATATCATACAAAGCTTTATTAAATCGAAGTCATGTTTCTCTAAAATTGCTCCTGCTTTCCAATGCAATCGATGACCATAAATTTAAATGATATAATTGTAAAGAAATAAAAGTTAAGCCTATTCTAATGTCAACGAAAATCCAATTTATTTAATTTTTTTCGACTTTGAAACCTAGTTAAAAAATAGAAATGACTAATGAAAATAGACCTAAAGAATTTTTGCTGGTGAGGTATTTGTAGGGTGTGGGGAAAAAGTTTTCTGCCTGATAATTTTAGGTAAGTGCTTTCTCCTTGACCAATAATTGAGGCGTATTCAATGTTTCACATTCATTAATCTATTCAACACTTTATTACAGAATTTCCCCCGCAATCAACAAATGAATTTCAAGGTAGAGTTTTTGCATAAACTTTCGACAAATGCCTAAAGCCACACTTCTTTTGCAAATTGCAGTCTCACAACAGGCCAAGGTTATCAACTGTACGAGCATCCCTTAAAAAATGGCCAAATTAATATTTGCTTTCCTTTTTTTCTGTTTGTGTCTTTTGACTAACTCTGACACATTTACCTGTGATATTTTTAAAGACGGTATACGAGTTTGAACCAGTCAATCAAAATGCTAAGTAAACGGTTTTACAAAGGTTTATCTGTGGTTGCAAAAATTTGTCAGTATTTCGGAGCGATGCCAATGAGTTTTGATGATAAAAAACGGGAGTTTCACATCAATTCTAAAGCAATCAGACTTAGGATCGCAAACTACATACCATTGTACATTTTTATTGGTGTCATGGTTATGAATCTTTTTCTCTATCATGGACTCCATCAAGTCAACGAGTTTAACATGACAGTGGTCTTCCTTCCGGTAACGATAGCAGCTTCATCAACATCTTTAATTTCGAGTTTGTACCCAAAAGAAAATTGTCTTATGTACATTGGGCTACTCAAGTTCATCCCAGATTACAAAGTTTGTTCTTTTTTAAACATAAGCCATTAATTTTAACGTACAACTTTGCTAACTTTTTTTTGATTTTGCAGAAAAATACATGCCTCAATTCGATCCAAATAGAAACTCATACGTGTTTATAGTTGAAACAATTGTATTATCACTTGGTTTACTGGTTTTCGGCTCGGCTATTCTACTCACAGCTAATTTGTTAGGTCATCATTTCATCTCCATTTTAATTGGCGGTTTAATTCCTCACGAATTTCAATCATTGCCTACTGCGTTCTTGGTAATAACATTCCATTACCCACCAATGATTTACCTACACTTGACAACTTTTTTGATTGGGGCTGTAACCATTTTGACTGGTTTATATTTGGTTCCATTTTTGGTTCAAGAGCTTCGGCTAGGGAACACTTCTTACAAACCAATAGATAGCTTGAGAAAGCCTGAAGAAATTCGCATAGTTTATAGAAGCTTTCAGGTTATGCAAGCTAATATTTTTAGTTTGCTATGCATGTTTCTTTTAATATGGGATACGTTATGTACGCTAACTTCGGTTTACTGCAATTATGTTCTGTTTTACCACTGGGCGCATTTAAGTCGGGTTACATTGAGCATGATTTTTATCTGGGGAGTTGTAGCCAATGGATTGTGGTCTTTCTCACTGCAAGTTGGAATTTTCACGGCTATTCATTGCAACAAAGTTTTGAGTTCGTGAAAAGAAATGCGTGGAGTTATCAAATTGAAGATAAGGTAATGAAGAAATTTACCAAGTCTTGCAAACCTATTTCAATGTGTTATGGAAGTCAGTTTGTTGTGGGGAAAGCTACCCTTTTCAAGTTTCAAGGGATTCAGAGTTATAAGAGGATTGTTCGAGCTTTGTTAACCTTCAGGCGTTAGAGAATCATATAGATATTGATTTATTTTTCCGTTGCACAGTTTGTAAATTTTTGGTTTGAAACAATTATTAGATTAAAACACAAAAAATTGTCAAGTTTTGTATTAAGGTACTTAAAAAATTATTATGCTCGAAATATTTATAATACGTTAGCTCAAAATAATTAAGATGGCTTCTAGCCTGCCTCGGAGAAAGTCATATTCGTGCAGATGTATATCTTACAGTAAAGTTTCGATCAATATTAGAAATTAACTTAATCACATTTTTTTTGTGCTTGTAAGTTATAAAGAAATAGAAGTCCCATATGTCTTCATTAGACCTGAGTACTATGTTTTATATGAAACTTTACCTGTAACTGCAGTATGAAAAAAATCTATTAGAAAAGTCGTGAAAAGGTCATGGCTAACTTAAGAGAGTAATTTAATTTTGTCTGGGAGAGTTAAATTTTGAAGCTGGCTGTAAAAACTATCTTAGCATGCTTTGTAGCTTTACAGATTTTGATCTGGAATGATCCAGATCCACCACAATTTAGTTCTGCAATATCGCCCGATAAAAAGGAAACATAAGAAAATCAGACGTAAATTAAATTGAAAATATGATTCCAATCTATTAACCAGTTGTTATGCAGCATATTATAATTGAATATAGAATCAGGGTGCCTAAGCAGCTACATGCCCGAAACTGAAAACCAATTTTCGTTAAACTACAAAAGCAATTCAATTAAATTTTTTTCCTACCTGCGTCCAAAATAAATCCAGATATGTTAGGAAATTGTTTTACAAAGGCATTCTCAGTTCGAGGCCAATTTTCTACCGAAACAGTTCATCTAATTTTTTACAAGCAAATAATCAAATCTCATTGCAAAATGTTTAGTCACCGATTTTACTCCGTTTTAGAAAAATCAGCAAAATTTCTTCAAAGATTTGGTGCAATGCCGTTTGCATTTGATGAGAATAAAAAGCAGTTTTACATTGACAGGAGAGCTACTATCCATCTAAGAGTAAACTATATTTTTCATATTTTGTGGCTGTTGGCAATATCACTAAATCTAATTAAATTCTCAAGCTATCAAGCTGGGGATGAATTTAACCTTTCTATGATATACTTTCTTGGAGTCACGGCATCTCTGGTTTGCGTATCACTAATTTGCGGTTTCCCACACGACGCCTGCCGAGCAGTCAACGGATTTTTTCGGTTTATGGAATACTTACACTGTAAGTTGTTAATGTTTTCTAATTTATTGTATTATTGTATTTATTCACATTTTATCTTTTAGGTACATACATGCCACACCACTTTAATGTTAACCGGAACAAATATGCTGTCTTACTGGACGTGTTTACTACAGTTCTTGGACTCTTGCTTTTTAGCTCAAATACGCTATGCATTTCCTACCTTATTTATCGACCAGATGCACCAATGTGGGTGGGAAGTTTAATACCAGTTTCATATTTTTATATTCCTGCTACTTTTCTAGTTATTTTGTACCATTCCTATATTTCGATTGTGCTTCATTTAAATGCTTGGTTGAGCATATCCCTTTGTGTTGCGTATGGAGTTTACGTAACTCCGTTTTTAGCAAATGAGTTACGACTTGGAATGCCCACGTACAAAACGATTTCGGCCATACGAACACCTAATAGACTAATCCATGCATACCGCTGTTTCCAGCTCCTACAAACGCACGTCATGTGCTCCTTTGGAATTTTTGTTTTAATTGGTAACGCCATTCTTATGGTGGCCTCCATGTATTGCAATTTCGTGTTGATTAAATATTCCAACAATCTACAAATAATCACCAGTATCCAGATTTTTATTTGGGGAGTTTTGGCAAATGGGATTTGGACCGTTATTTTGGAAATTGGAATTTATTTTTTTATTAAATCTAATAAGGTTTTGATTTCGTGGAAAAGATATGACTGGGGATTTAAGAAAACAAATTATAAAATGAAAAAGTTTCAGAAGTCTTGTAAACCAATTGTAATAGGATATGGGAAACAGTTTGTGATTGGAAAGATGAGCATCTTTAATTTTCAAAAAGGAGTTTTTAGAGGAACCAAGAGGTTGTTGCTGACTAATAAATAAGGAATTTCAACTGAAGTTTTAATCAGTAGATAATATTTTTATGTGGATTAATTTAGAAGCTGCTGTTCTAAACGAATTAATGTTTTTCAAACTCGGCTACAACTTAATTCCTTTTTGTTTAAGAAATAATATTGATTGGAGAGCTTTTTAAAGCTCCTCCGAAATTAAATTAAAATAGTATGTTGTGCTCTGCTTTTGTTTCTGTTAAGTCAGAAATTCATGTAGGATTCAAAGTTGTTATAATATGAATGATTGTCCCTATTACTTATTGTAAGTATTGCTTTGCTTTACCATATTTGCAAATATGATATCAAATCCCCGGGCTTTAATATTGCTATTATCTGCTTTTATAAATTATTTTCGGCATTTTGGCAAAGTGGTGAGAATGGTTTCGCAAAACGTCGAAAGTTACAAAAAATAAAGCCAAGGCTCTTGGTAGACTGGTTATGAGTTGACTCTTTTTTTTAACCGTTTATTAATTAACGAAAAGTGCAAGATGGTAAAATATAATCAAAAATGTGCTCTCATTAGAGTTGTTCATTCCATGTAGTTAAAACAGTCAAAATATGTAGCAAAAATAGCCAAAATATGTAGTTAAATATGCAGCAAAAACAGCAAAAAAATGTGCAAAAATGTACTGAAAAAATTTGTTTTCACGAATATTGACTTCTGTTTCCGCTTCCCGTGATTTCCCTTCTATTATACAACCCCAAAATCAATTTTTTTCAACAGAAAAGCCATGTTTGGTGTTAAAATTTGAAAAATTGACACTTTTGTTTAATAAAAAATGCAAAATTGGGAGAAAAAGGATAAAAAATAACAAAATAATAATCAAAATCGAGGAAAATGGCAAAATATGTAACTACATATGTAGGAAAACGTCAAAATATGTAAAATATGTAATTATAACATGGCTTAAAATGTCCCATTTGTGACCAAACATATGCATACAAAGTTTGGCTTCAATCAGGCAAAGGAAAAAACATGTATTTACATACGATGAACAACTCTAGCTCTCATACCGATAATTTTCATCACATGGTAAAATATCCTTAAATCGGTTACAAGTGACTGGAACTCATTCATGCCAAGGATGAGTTTAACATTTTTGTTTGGCGTTGCAGTAAAAAACCTTGGAATTGATATATAAAGCCGAAACTAGACTAAATGCTAACATGACATGACCGTGAGCTGTAACGAAATTGATGCAACATATGACGATTGATAAGAACGTTTTTAAAGGCAACTGTCTTGACTGTCTTGACACAAACATACATAGGAAAAACGTTTTACTTATTTTTACTAAGGTTTTTGAAGGAAAACAAAGCAAGAAAAAGTATTCTGTGTTTTAGTCTACTACCGCTGGCCTGCAATTTTGTATGAATCCACTATAAAAGTTAGTTTCAGAATTCTCAGCATGATAGTTTGTCTGACTGTAGTTCCGTTTATTTATTTATTTCCAACATTTGCAACTACGTGCTACGCAATACATTTTTGTTTTGAAAAATATGGTAGTTTAGCACGATCCAAGCGTAGCATACATTACACGAATTATTCTTGTGCTCGAACGGTTGACCATGAAAACTTCGTGTCACATTACTACGTCTTGTCTAAGCTACTAATATACCACACATGTATTGCGAATGAATCGATAAGAGAGTTTGAATTTTTTATGTAACTGGGTCTAAGGGAGTTTTACGTAAAAATCACACGTTTCTTTGTATTTGTTTTTTATTAGAGATAGGAAGTTTGAGAAATATTTTGATCCCACCACTAGTTTATAGGGATATCTGCTTGAAAAGCGGCAGAGCTTTAAATGTAACATTTCAAACACTCCAAAATGTTCATTTAAAAAAATGAAAAGTAGTATGAAATAACAAAAGAAAATACTTGCATTACTCAAAGCAAAGTAGCTTTCTAACATTTCAATAACATAAAAGAGATGGCTTAGTTTGACAGGAAGTGACCAAGGCTACTTGATCGATTGAATAAAGCATTAACCTAATACCTGCAATGTTCAATATTTGAAAAAACAACAAATTTTTATCAAGAAAAAATGTGTGACACTGCTAGATATGTATAACGTTAAGCCCCATCTTAATGGAAATTTTCTTCCCTGGTTTGTGTTGCAGAATACATTGCATTTCCATGCTTACGAAAATCAATTAACACTTCAAAGTCTTGCAGAAAATACAAACAACCAATGAAGAATTTCTCGAGTTCCAAACTTTCAGTTCCTCCCATATCTGCTAATGTTAAAAATGAATTGCAATGCTTTGAAATCCGCGAACTCTGTCTTCCTTTTGAAGTTTGATCCATAACTAACTTCCGGTTTGGACACGAAGGAAAATATTCCGCATGGCTAAGTAATAATGTAAGTCTTCATGCAGGTATATGTAGACATGTAACCCACACTAATTCCCATAAATCATCGAATTAAATTTTAAGTTTCCTATTTTCTCACAACTATGTACATATTATTTAAGAGACTAAATTTTAATAAATAACTTCACAAATGCACTTTTTAACTGAAACGGCAATTTGAGTATAGCTTTTGAACACTTATAGATAGCCATCAATAATCTAAGTATTACCACAAGTAATTGTTCTCTGCATTCATAAAAGAATAGCATAATTGAAAAAGAAAGAATGGCTAAATGTAGATAAAACACAACCACAATGTTGTCATCCGTTGAAAACGCTTTTGCAGATGGTGGCAACTCCACGTTTGCAGCTTCCAAAGTCTCATTCCAACTGTCAATTCTGTACGTCCATTCCTTCCAAAGGTGGAAAATTCCAGATTGAACGAAGGAGGAAAGACGTCTTTCCAATGTTCGGTATTTCTAGTTCCTCAAAAAACCATAAATGATGCAAAACGCCGTAAGACGCCTTGCTGGTTGCAATAGCTCCTCTATTGGTCTGTCGCTTGGTAAGCCCAAAATGTATTTTGTTGACGTTATCCAAGGTGTCTACAAATACATCCCGCCCACATTCCGATATTTTGGAAATGTAGTAGTCAATTTCTATCATAAATTCTGTCTGATTCCAATCCGCAGGTACTTTTACAAATCGCTTTAGTTCTAGCTCGATATCACTTATCTCCTGAGTAACGTGTCGTCGTATATACATTTCCGAAATTTTTGTCATTGAAGCACTCCACATTTGTTGTAGAGCCAAATCAGTTTTGTGGTAACCAATGGAATCGTAGTAATATCGAATTAAATTACTATGAATTGGCAAGCTGAAAACCGTTAGGTTGTTACTGAAAATTTCTTCAAATGTCTCGATAGTTTTAGGAACTAAAGGCGTGGTTAACTGATCAATGTTGTTACCCTGGTAGTTGTTTGTCAGAAACACACCTGCAACTACCCAGGATCCAGTGATAAGTCGGGCCCAATTTATCTCCGACGTTGATTGTCCAACCAAAATGTTGTAAAAAAACAAGATTGTAACCACGGAAACCGTTCTGAATTTTGATACGGTGTAGTGCCACAAATTCATACTGAAGCAGAGGCTAATTGCTATAATCAACCACGTGTTTAAGTCAAACGCGCTGGCATAACCTGCCAGAGATAAGTATGCAGGTTTTGATATCGGCACGCAGTGATAAACTCAATTTTGTCATATCGAGTTGACAGCATTGTTGGATTAATTTTAGACCGAGTCGTAAATTGGGCACTGTTTAATCAGGCTGGCTGCCCAATGTAACATGCATCACCGTACAGTTAGGGAAAAGAATTTTTAAAAACAGGGGCTCAATATCGTCGGCTGTTTTTTTGTTCCAATCTTGAAGATAAACGTTGCTGGCTGATAAACGATTGTTTACTGTTCCAAAATAAACTATGATGGTGTTGTAACATAAAGATCGCATTTTTCAACGATTTACGACTTTCTATAAGTCGTCGTATGGAACCAGATTATCGTGAAGTTGAGGCAGTCCAGAGATAGACTCCTTGCATTTTAAAGTTGTAGTATAGTAAATTACTTCTAAAGTATGTACCACAATGCGAAAAAATTATTTGAAGCCATTCAGCTACGTCCGGGCATGTCTTTACGGCTCTTTCAGCAGTATTGTAGAAATTTTGTTTTTTGTTGTACTCAAGCAAAAACACCAGTTTTGTTGCGTGTTGAAGCGTATAGATAGAGGATTCCACTCGAAGTAATATCACTTATTACTGTATAATGAAACTGTTTCCGTTGTTCCATTTGGATGTATTCAAAACCACTCTCCTTTGCTTCTACGTGAATAAAAAATGTGCAGCACTTTGCAATGTAAGGTGGTGGCAGCGCAGGGAACAGAAATCCACTGTTATTTTTGAAATCGTAAGTATTACTTCGGCAGTTGGATGATAAAGGTGAACGTCGTAGGTACACGGGACGTGAAAGGACAACTGGAAATTTCAACGGCTCAACAATGAATGAATTTTCGTTTCCCTGCAACAGAACAAATTATTTGGTAAATATTATTTTAACCTTTAAAACATTATTTGTTTGAGTTACCTCAATATTGGGAGCAACTATGTGGACCAGGCAGTCCTCAAACATGTGCAGGCTATTTCTAAAATTAACCGTTTTAAATTGTGAGGTGTCACTGACAAGTGAAAAATGAACACTAAAAACCGTAGATTTTAAAGGCCCCATATTTTTTGTAACGATATATTCGAACCAAATGGTATATGCTTCACAAATTGAGTTGTCGTGTTTTTAAAAATTCGTGGATTTGATAATTCTGCAGTTACTGGGTATTGATTTTGGATATTCTGCAAAGC
Source organism: Orchesella cincta (assembly GCA_001718145.1). Taxonomy (NCBI): domain Eukaryota; kingdom Metazoa; phylum Arthropoda; class Collembola; order Entomobryomorpha; family Orchesellidae; genus Orchesella; species Orchesella cincta. The sequence goes on from LJIJ01002190.1 coordinate 9,310, forward strand.
TCTAATTTTAAGTTACACTGGTCTACTGATATTAAATTTACTGTTGCAGAATCGGGCACGTTACCTACATAGATAATATTAGAATTTTCTTCATATAGATTCGAGGCTTCCGATAATAGTAATTTATCAAAATGCATATTTTGTGATCGATTCGCACCCTGGTCATTTCCTCTTAAGTTTACACCGTAGTTTCGCAATTAAATATCTATGTGTTTAATGTAGTAATGTTAAAACGTCTTATATAAGAGGTTTTTCCAAAGATTCTAAGTTCACCCCAAACATGGAGGTATGAAAAACTGAAATGAAATTGCCGCGATTCTCCTATCCTGAAAAATTGACTGAGCACCACACTTAACTTATATTTAGAGAAATAAATGAATATTTAAATTGTCATTTAATATGATTGCAGCTGGAGAAATACTTTTAACTAGTTATGTTTGATGTGAGTAAATCCTGTTTTCTTGAAAAACGTCGAACATTTGAACGGGTAGGTTTTTTGTCTGTAATTCAGAGGAAAACGTTGTAATAACTTTCGAATTGTTGCACATTACCTGGGAATTTCGGAAAAACGAATTAAATATTCAAATTTCTTTGCAAATAGGTTAGCTGTAAAGATAGTTAACAAAATCATAATTTTATGCCCTATTTTATAAATGTTGTGAACAATTGTGTGGATTTAATGTCTATACCTGAGCTTTTACACTAGAGAGACTACGTGGTTTTCCAGAAACGTATGCCTAGAGTTCTTACCGGAAGCCAGTTATTGATTTCGATGGAGGGACACGGCAAGAAGCAAAGTATGTAGTCGATGGGAAACGAAATTGAACCAATTGTTTTGCAATATGTAGACATTTATGAAAAACTCCTCTATAAACCCACAAATATGACCTTGAATAGGTTTTTTTGTTTTGCGGAAACGAAACGAAAAATTGAAATGAAGATTTAAAACACTGCAAACCATGCTCACTTGATGATATGCGTTTTAATAGTTCAATCCGTTTGCCACGGAAATTAAAATTGTCACTTAAGCCCAAGATTTTGAAAGATCATACTTCTTAGTAAGCGCCTACAATTTGAACAGTAATGGATCAATTCTGTGTTCGATCGACAACGTACTTTGTTCGTCAGCACGTGGATAGTTTATGGACATCCAAATTGACAAATTCAATTCGCAGTGTTTGTAGAATACGTAATTAACTATTTGCCGACTAACTATTCAAACCACTATTCCCTAACAATCCATAACAAAAAACGAAAACTGGAATAAATTCGACGACTATTCAATACAATTCATTGCGACTTTTATTTGTTTTGCGGCATTTGTTTTAGTTTGATGGAAAGCCTACAAAATAAACACATTTGTAATAAAATATTTTTTATTATTTATTAATATAAAAGCCACAATATTTTCTTTTACAACAGCATTAAAATCATGGGTTAAATTAGTAATGTTGGAGAGTTAACTCAAATTCTCAAGCAAAAACAACTACAGAGGACAATTTGCAGAATCATTATCATCATAGGAAATTAAAATTATTTATATCAGTCAAACATTCGTCTTGATTCTCAAAAGTCTTTAATGGCATATAAAATAGATCTACAACTCAAAAAGCCGGTTTTTTCGTGTTTGCTCCGTAAAAAGTTACAAATTTAGCACTCTTGAGCATATCGTGGTTCGACAATCTCCAAGCAAATACCACTATTATTTTACAGTTACATTACATAACAGTCCGCTAAAACTGACGCTGAACATTTTATTCAATCGGCACATTATTTAAGTCTTTATTAAAATGCATTAATTAAAGTGCATTATTTAAATGTGATTCTAAGAATTTAAAAACTCAGAGTTTTATCTAAGAAATTAAATTTAAAAATTTTCTCCTTAAGATACATTTTGTTCCTAAGTTATACATATTCCACATATCCAACAAATACTAACAATTTTAAACTTTTGATGAAACTAATTTTTTGTTGATTCGTGGACAACCAAAGTCTTTTTAGTATCCCGAAATAGAGCGTTGCCATACACTATGTTCCTATTACTTCGCAGTTATACCAATATTTATTGACCGCAGGTTTTTTGGAAGCCTGCTTATTTAATTAGAACTTATGCAGTCGTCAGTAACTTCGTTTGAAACATCACCATCATCATTTTTCAACTGAGAACGTCACAGCAATGTACAAGTTTTACAAACTATGTAACGCAGCTACCTAAATTATAGTTCTATAAAAATCCTCTCCAAGATGTAATTAAGTATGTTTTATACATCCATTGTAATATAATAAGTAGGATAAGTAACGCGAAAAACATTTTCCAGTAAGCAGTTTCTTCTAAAGGATACTTGTTCATTGCAGTTGTGTAGTGTGTCATTTTTACTAAGAATCAGTTTCTCTAAAAATTATTAGTTGTCGGCTAAATATGCTTCTTCGTTTTTGCTCATGCCTAAATGTAATGTCAATCGACTTCTTAGTTCTTCTGGTTTCTTTCATTATGTAATTTGCTTTATGCATACCAATTGGTCTACATTAATTGTTTCTGCATTATGATTCCTAATCCTTATTTTTGTGTATGTCGAACCGCTCCGATGTGGACTCATCTTATATATAATAATGCATGCGCTACCTTGTATGACAAACTCAATGCCCATTTATCCTTCTGTTTCTTAAGATATAAAAAGCCCAATATCTGTACATCTCAATCCGCATTTCTTCCGTCTGACTACACCGTGACTCGCCGGAGTGGCGGCTACGTGTAATAAAGCTCCAAGTCCAAGTACTTATGAAGTTTTTGCCATACGCTAAAGTTTCTTCCCTTCATTTCTCATAAAAGATTTCTTTCATTCCTTCATTCATTTTATATTACATACCAAAGGACATTGCCTTTGTCTTTCATTTCCAGCCCTAACATTTTTCACTAATCAGTTTTTACTATTTCAAACCTCCAAGATCATATCACACATCCACTCGCTTAACTTAGCCTAACAGCTTACTTAAAAGGGTTATCAGATACGTTCAAGGAATTAATGTCCCGATGCTGAAGATAATGTTAATGATGATGAAGTTCTAACCAGACTTCTAATAGCTAAGTGCACGAGCGTATGCCAGTTTCTTTTCTATAGCCTAAATCATCAATCAGCTAACAATCCTGCCGCTGTGTGCTAAGACAAATTAAGTGTTTAATTCACATTTTAATCATCTTCAAACACCAACCGGGCGAATTTTATCATCGCATGTAAATTTATGCCAATACTCTGTTTGAAGAAATGTGAAGATCCGAAGAAGCTTCATACTAGCATGATCTGAAGAACCTTTCCTGCTGCGTTAATCTTGTTAGTAGGACAAATACAAAATTAGCTTCTACTGCTTCACTAAAAGCAAACTGACAATTTTTCAACGCAAAAAACTAAACAAATTCAAAAGGAGTGAGCTCATCAACAAAATTGTTATAACCGTGTAAACTTTGAGGCAAGAAAGGGATCTTGTATACGCTCAACCAATTTTTCGTTCTTTTGCAACAGTTATCCCACCAGCAGTCTATAATCCAAGTGCCCAAACATAGTGGTATACACAGCAAGAAACAATCCTCTATTAATCACTGTTGTGAAAAATAGTCCCATTTCAGGCGCCGAAATACTTCCGCCTAAACTAATATTTATATAAGAGCTTAAAACAATCGCTGTCATAACATTAAAAAGCACAATGCCAATGAGTTGGCCTTGCTGTGCGACATTGTAGTATCGATTCAGAATCTGCACCTGTTTGTAGAAAAACAATGTTTTCATTGGATACTACGACGAGTCTAACAAACTTTGGTAACGCTCATGCAATACGCTGGGACCAACGAAAAACAAAGGATATACATCACAAAACTTGCTGCATTATCCGAGAAAATCCAAAAAGCAAATATGCAGTAAAAACAATAATTGAATGATTGAAACAGGATGCCATTCCGATAGCTTTGTTGGCTCCAGGACTCTCACATGCCGGTAGAGTAAAGTAGCCAAGGTAGTGAATTGCATGGAAAATCCCACATTAAAGCCGCATATGAAAAAGGAAAACCGTCACAGGGAAAAGGATTCCGCTTACGAGTAGAATTTTTAAAACCAAATATCAGTGCCGTTGCCAGGCAGTTTTAACCTCCTTTAAATCTGCAATTAAAGTGCGTCCCTTATTATATTTTCTGAAATGCTGTTTTTTTAAATGATACTCACTCTTGTGATGACGTTTCTCGAACCGGAGGAACAGATTTAGCAACTCAATGAAGCACTCCATTTTTTCATCAAGCATCCATTTGACAAAAACCCAGACTGATGCTCCAACCACAAGATACAGACCTTCTAACAAAACCACGAGTTCAACACTTCTCCATTTGTGGATCAACTGACCCCATAGAGTGAGAATGTAGAGCATTATACATATTGTTTTTAGTACGGTCTCGCCTATCGCTTTTCTGCTGTTCGGAATGAGAGTTAGAAACCAAGAAAAGGTAAATGGACATGTGCCATATATCGTTGTGCCGAAATAAAAATTTGATGTAATATATAAGTCTTTCTTGCAGAAGCATTGTAGTTTAAGGAATCGGTTCAAACTGATGCAACTACCTGTTTCAATTATGATGACGGAGGTAAGTGACCCAAAGTGTAATACGGACTGGTTTCTATTTCGTTTGGAAAAAACAAAATAAAGTATGGCTTGGACTTTCCAAATCCATTAATTTTATGTTGTTTAATGTGGACTACTTTTTTCTGGCCAGACTAAAATATGTAACAAAGTCGGGCTACGAGTTGTTTTTCTTCTCTAAAGTCATCAATTATGTTTGTTTTTGCACACTCTATTGCTTGATCGTGTTGCTAGTTGTTTGCCCAAGATAAAAACTTCAAGTACGTATATAACTGTTAAAAGGTTTAGTTAAGCCATGTTGTTATTGTTGTTGGAAAAACATCTCATACTCATATTAAACCTTTACCATTTTCATATTAGAATGTTTACAGTTTTAAATAAAATATAAGTAGAATCAAGCTTCTAAACGGGAAACAAATACTGCAATACAACTACTGGTTATCCGTTATCATTTTTAATGAGAATCCTGTTGCCCTGGCTAAAATTGTATGGTATGAACGGATACATTGAAATAAAGGGTAAGCTTTTAAGTTCGTATAATCAAAATGATATTGTGATTTTGTTATTTTCGTTTTTACCAGTTTTCGATGTGTGGATGGAACATTCATCGTTGTCAAAACACCGAAACCGTGTTTTTCCAAAATGAGGAAAGCCCATTTATTTGTTTAATATTCGGATAAGACAAATGATTTTATTAATTACGGTAAAGGTTCCTTTGTCAAATTGTTTTGGGTTTTCGTCAATTTATTTGGCTTTAAAATGTTTTATTGGAAACGACTCTAAAATAAATGTTTTCCTTTGTTACATATTCAATCGAAATTGACTTCAGTACTCTATTGCGCACATATTCCCAAAATATCTGACGAGTTAGTTCCTACTAATACTATCCAAACTGGAAAGGAGTTGAGACGTTATGGCACCATTTATTGCCAAGAGTTTACAACCAACAAACTAAATTCATTACAATACATATGAACATAAAGTTTGTCAACATTTAAGACTAATATCAATATCCAGATTGAATTACAATTAATTAAATATTATACTGCTTTGCCTTTAGGTGATTTTATAGTTGTGCAATTCATTTATTTTGTACTCAAATTGAATGGAGATAGCTTTTAAATCAAAATAGCTTTGTGGGTGTAGAAACAGGTTTATAGAAACAAGAGGAAAGCAATTTAAACTCAATATTTAAAGTCAAACTGGGAACTAAGCAGTAGCTGTCAAAACTGACTTCACTTAAATAAATAGGGGCATATAGATGGCTGAAAGTTGTAAAATGAATGAAAAAGATTTGGATTTTAAGCTATAGAAAATCAAATCACAAAAGAACTTGTAACAATAACTTCATAGGAATTGACACACACTTGTTGAAACTGGTGGTGAACATTGTTTGTAAACACTTGCTTTTAAAACTCTTGGTTGTAATGAAAATACTACTAAAGCTGAAGCATCTGCATGCAAATTGTGTCTTTTTGTTGCATTTATTAAAAATTACAAGCATTTTTTCGGTGTATAGACATTTTAAATTTTAGATTAAGCTACAGGTTATCTATTACGGAATAATCCCTTAATCAGTATCAACATGAAAAACACTTTCCCCGCTAAACCCAAAAATATTTCAACGACAAAAAAGCAAATGCTGACCCCACATGACAAACAAAACAATTCAAATATAATAGCAGCATTTCCCTTCATTGTAGGTGTTCCCACAACTATTTCCGCTGTTCTGCTATACTCTTCCTCTGTAAACCTTCCATTATCACTCCCAATAACTTTTCCCCACCACTGCCAAATCCCCGACGTTTCTATAGCCCTCAGTCTTTCATTGATTTTGAAAGGAATCCAACCACGAAGCTCTAAATTTTGTAGCTCAAGAAACAGGAATTGTTTCCCAACAAAAACATACTTCAGCCCATCATCTCTTCTCATTTTTTGTGCCATTTCAATTGCAAACAACTCAGGAAGAATTAACGCCGTTCTGTTACAAACTTCGAACAGCATCTTCAACCATATTCCATTGTTTATTCAAAAATATTGGCAGGGCGTCCTCAAAAAATCTTTTTACACGGCTTAGTTCTTTAATAACGGAAACTATACCAGGAATCAGTTTCGTATTTTGTACAAAGCTTTGTTCGCTTTTCGTCAAATTATTTAAAGAATACGAATGTCTTTTGTAAATAATACTAAAAACTTCCGAGGTAACGGTTCCATTCGCTCCTATATTATAGTCGTTAATAACCGTCCCAACAACGTGGTGGGAATCCTGGCTGAGGTCAATTAAAGGCCAGCGATGACTCTGAAGTGAAATATCCTCGTGGTAGGTTGACAGCATCGAAAAATCGTATAATTGTGAGAAACCAACTGCATAAATTTTGTATAAGGAACTAGTTTCTTGGGCGCAATGATATTATACACATTGTCATATTTATAGGCGTTGCTAAGCACCGTAGCTGCAATTAAAAGGGAGCCTAGCATACATTTTAAATGGGATGTTGTAAAATCGCTTCCGGAGAAAGCTTCTCCTTCTTCAAGTAACACGATGATTGGTTGCATAAATAAATTTGTGGAAAAGTTTTTAAGCTTTACGTCCCTAACTTTTAACGAAATAAAAAATAAGTGGAAAACCTCCCACAATAAAAGCTACAATTAGTAACCAAACCTCCCATCTAAATATGGTCACAAATTCGTCAAATCCCACTCCACTCTGAGGTGGCTTTCCACAACTCAAAAATTTAAAAGCTCGAAGTGGATTGTTTAACTGCATTGGAAAATTCTCGTATTTAGACTTTTTTAACTCGGCGTCGACAAAATCATCAAAGTTTTCCTTCCAAAAAATATGTTTGGATGGAATATCAACGCAGTCGACTGCCACCGAATTAATTAAGGTCGCGTTAGGAATAACCAGTAGGATTGAGTTAATTGTAGACTCCCAAACTAGTCGTACAACAATGGTTGTATCGAAATTTTTTGCGTTAACTGGTCTCAAGTTTGAAACAAAAGAGTATGGGTTATTTTTGCAGAAAAGAGGTTTCCCGTTGCGCATCGAATTTATCGTGATTTTGCTGAAACCATCCTCGGTTCTCCAGTTGATGAAGCGGATTTTGTAAAGTGTCTTAATTTTTTTAATATTTCTTTAGCAGAAAGTTTAAAAGATTTTTATGAATTTCATACAAACTAATTAAGTTTCCTGTCTTTTGATTTTTTCCAAATAAACGGTAGCAGCAAATGATGAAGTTATGAGGGCTTTGATTCTGATATTCCTGCGTTTTCAGAAGAAGAAATAAATCTCTTGATGTTACATAGGTTGAAGTATCCCGTTGAAGCCGAGATAAACTATTTTAATCCATGCTAGTAGCACCTTGAAGAATCGGGAAAGGAATCTTCCAAAACAAGAATGTTTAGTGGTTGTACAGAAGGTGTTATAAATTTTGCAGTTTCTTTGTTGTATGCAAAGGTTGCTGGATATTCAAAAGGACGGAAGTTTATCCTCTCCTTCAGATGAAAGACTCCAGTTGTGTAAAACATAAAGTGTGCGGGTACAGACCAATATTAACTTGACAATTCAGGGGTTGGATTTTCATTGTAAATTCAAGAAATTTTAATCTTAGACAAGGGTCAAATCCTGAATTTTCAAAGAAACGAGAGAAATCGCATTGATTGGAGAAAATCCCTGAAATATTGTACTGACTGCTTGTTCCTTTTGGAACAGTATAGGGTCAAATTTTTTTGATTGCCACCAGGATTTCCTCCACATTGCTAGCTGAAGCTCGCGTAATATCATTGGGATTTCTGGGGCGATGAAGTGTACCTCTTGGAAATTAGAGCAGAATAAAACAGTTCCCGAAATGGGAAAGAATTCATTCAGATTGGAAATAGGGAGTGGATCAATGAGCCTTTCTGAAGGCAAAAAGCTAGGTGATAAATATTCTTGAGGAAGGGGTCTCAATTTGAGAAGCTTTTCGGTTGGCCTACTATTAATTCATCGCAATGAAAAATACAGGCCTTATAATAAAGATAAAACTCGTTAGCACTTTACTATTCACCCACATCTTACGTTTTCAGAGAAGTATTTAATGTTTTATTATTTTCTAGATTTAATTTTATTTAAAAAAGCGGACGAATAGTGTTACACAGGATGGAAATTCCAAGGCGAATTGGTTAAAAACTGGAACGCTTTAAGAATGTTAATCTCCGTCGATGTTGCGTGTTAAAGTTTGACAAAAAAATTAATCTAACTTAAGTGGCTTATGCTGAGGAAAACATTGTTCTACTTATATAGGAACTATGGCTTAATAGAATGTTTAATGTAATTAGAAATTTCAGAGCTTAAAAACTTTTCAATTGATTTAATGAAAAGCTTTGTCCACCTTCAAACTTACTTACATGTATTTTTCAAACCCATATAAAACAAATTTCAATTAATTAACTTAAAATCTTTTGACCTCAAAAAAGGCTTAGGTTTGATTAAATTTTGTTTTTAAAACCTTAACACGTCCCAAACGAACAAAGTTTAGGTTAAGTTAACATTGTCAATATGATGAATTCCAAGATGCCGAATAAGATTCATAATCATCAAGCTGGAGGAAATGTGTACTGGTACGCATTTTTCGAGGCTTCATCGTGGTGCATAGAACATCCACGTTTTTAAATAAACGCTTTAAGGCAAAACACCAAAATATTGACAAAACTTTCGTAGAACCGTGCACTAAATATTTTAAATGATTTAATAAAACAAAAATCCCAAATCTTTGGAAATTCGAGTAAATTGATTCAATTTTCCTAAATTACTAGTCCGACACTTTGGTTTATGCATGGAAATGTTTCAAGCACTGAATTAAAAAAAATTTAAAAAAGAACAAACCTAGAAAATGTAGCAAAGCGCTAGCTTGGTATTTATCAGGACTGCACACGTTGCCTTCGTTCAGTCAGATATGAAATGCCAACAGCCAGGATTATCGAGATAAAATCAGTAATTCTGATAAACAAGTACGTCCAATCTAGCCAAAATACACCATTTTACTAAAACGAATTAACGATGCTACTATAATGCATAGGGATTTTTTAAGTACATGTTCTCTCGCTGTTTACATGGTTGCAATCAGCGTTAGGAAATTCATATTTGGGCTCATACAAAATACCCTGAAATTTACTAACTAGGTTGCTAATAAATTTATGTAATTTTGTTTTGCACACAATTGTTAATGGTAAATAAAGAATAAGGTGCATTTATATAAAAGGCTATGTGCCAAAATTCATGGTACGGAAATTTAAGAAAATATTTCCTTTTTTCCATATTTGCAAGTAGGAAGCGTAAGTATATGAAATATTTTGACATTCAGGTACATGCATGCTGAAGATTTCATGTCATTTTATGTGAAGCTAGGAAATTTCCGCTTAATTAGCTTACGAAAATTTGAGAAAATGGCAGATAATTATTGGTAATAACGTGCTGCAAACTGTAAATCAAACTACTTTGTTCTTCAACGTAATCAAAACCGAAGCAAGGCCGTTTACTATTCAGAAGGTTAGTCAAGAAGGTTGCTCTAAATGTTAAACATGACAACTGCAAGTTAAAATCCAAACTCTTCCCTTTTTCAGCAACTGATCGTCTGAAAGCATGCGTCTTCAAAAAACCTTATCCAAATCAAGTAAATATGTTTTCGCAACCATTTTACAAACGGATTAACGTCACCCTTCGATTACTTGTTGTGTAGGCGCATCTTCACTTACATTTGATTCAAAAACCTTAGAATTTCACATTGATCCGGTAGGATGGAAACGATTTGCTTGAAACTATATTCTGCAGTTTATCTGGTGCTTATCGCTTATCGTTAATATGTGGAGATATTATAAACTGAATTATGGAGACGAGATTCATCTAGTGATGATGTTTTCTGTAGCAGGACTTGTAGCAAGCATAACATTATCTATATCTTGTTTCTTTCCTAACGACTATTGCAGATCTTTAAATGGATTCTTAAAATACACAGGATATCTTAAGAGTGAGTACATTGATCAAATATTTTCCCTTTAAAAAAGCTGCAAACAATGCAATTACTTTTCTTTTTCTCGTAGGACACTATTTACCACATTTAAACGTCCGCTCTTACAAATACAGCGTTATATCTCGTTTCTTCATTTTTCTCTTAACCGCTTCACTCTCTTCTTCAAATGTTCTATGCATTGTCTATCTGATGTATTCTCCGCGTGCCCACCCATTCATTGGAAGTCTTGTTCCTGCAAAATACTTTAGTATTCCTGTCGCTTTTCTTACTGCTTTATATCACACATATATCACGACTGTTCTCACCTAAATGCTTGGTCTCTCGCATGTGTTATTACATTTTATTCTTTCCATATTTTCCCATTTATTGCAAACGAGCTCGGACTAAATAAACGGAGCTATCGTTCGCTAGCGTTTTTACGAAAGCCACAAAATCTCATTAGAGAGTATCGAGCGTTTCAAATTTTGCATGCAAATTGTATGTGTTTCCTAGGAGTTGTCCTAGTTCTTTGTAACACTACTTTTATGATTAGCTCGATTTACTGCTACTTTATATTAGCTAGATATGGAAATACTTTACAAAATTTTACTGTAGCTTTGATAAGCATTTGGGGCGTACTTGGAAATGGAGTTTGGACTTTTATATTACAATTTGGCATTTACTCTTTTGTGAGTTCAACAAAGTTTTGGCTTCTTGAAAAGGTACAATTTTAGTAACCAAATGATAACAAACTCATGAAAAAATTTCAGAGGTCGTGTCAACCCATCTTGCTAAGTTGTGGGAAATTGTTTGTTGTAAAGAAAACCAGCTTATTTAACTTCAAAGAGGGGTTACTAGGGGAACAGTTAGGTTGCTTTTGGCAGTAAATAGATGAAATGTCTTACGCTGGTTTTAAGAATAATTAGATGGAAATAAGTAAATAGTACAAGATTTTAAGAAGTTCATTTAAAAAGAATGGGCTCCTAAAATTCTAATAAAAGTATATAGGCCACAGTATCTACCCAACCTTGGCAAAGCTTACGTTGTATTAGATTTGCGTTTTAATAACTCAACAAGCGCAACAGCGATTAAAAAAATGTTTGTCAATTGATAGTTTCATAGAGGCATGGTTACCGATTTTTTCCTAGATTTTTTCGTCTTAACCTGTATAGAGTTAATATAAGGTCATTTTTACATTACAGAATCGGGACATAATTCAAATCTCAATAGTGGAATCTCAATGAATAATCAGTGATACAATTGTCTTTAATCATTCAAATAGCGTATCTATAGCTGGGATAAATTTACTCGTGCACCCAACCAAAAGTTTCTTGACTTGCTTCCTACTCCAAAGGAATCTCAGTTCCAAAGTGTTTTACCTTCAGAAAGGCTACCAGAAACAATTTCCGTTTTCAATGTTAAATGACATACTTGTACCATTTCTAAACTGTTTTATTCCACCCAGAAGAGCCAATACTTTGGCGAGAGTTTCAGTTAGCAAGTATACCGAAATTGGAGTATAAGACAACGTATTGCCCCAAACTAGTCGCTAGAGGAACAAAATCTCGGCTATATATTTCAATTATTTTCTCATTCCATGAATATTTTCTGACCTATTTTAAACTGGGAACTTGCTTGATCCCTTGGCATTAAGACAAAAGTTTCTTTAGTTTCAATGAAATCCAAACCACTTCCAACACAACCTTTATTAATTCGGGAGACATTCAAGTACGTTACCATTTCCATCACAATTAATTCCTTTGGAGAACTAATTCAATTTTTCAATTCTTTGACAATTTTCTTGGCGTAATCCGCTCCGAGCCTTAACTTTTTTGTTGTAGAAGCCAGCACATATTGGAGTTGGGTTTGGGGCAATTCTATTTGGGGTAAGTTTAGTTGCTAATTGTCGCTTATAGTGCAGGGTGTTTTCCGTTTATTGAGGCCCGTAAATAAGTGGGATAAGTTTGGGAACATTTTCTACAAATTTATTCAACATCCAATCATCGCGTTCTAATTTATTATCAAAGGGGAAAACGTATTAAGTTAATCCGCATTCCTTAGCAAATTAAAGGAACTAATTTTCAAGATTTTAATCGAGTATGTAACTGAATGGCGCGCTAATTCTTCCTGGGTTGTTTGTAATAATGCAACGGCCCTAGAGACCGAGTGAGAATGATGGGATAAAATATGGATTGGTTGAATAAGATTTATGTTTTCGAACTACATAATTTAGAGCTTCGGGTGTGGATGCCTTTTGGGTTGAATAACAGACTGAGGACTATATTTACAATGGTGGGAAAAAGTCGTTGGAAGTAATAATGGAAAGATTGCAGAGGAAGAATATTCTAGAGCATCAGAATTCGACTTGGGAACGCCCTCGTGCAAGGCAATTGCGCTTTTGTATTCGAACTATTTGCACTCTCGTGTGGGTTCTTGTGTATTTATTGGTGAAGTTAACATGTGCTTTATGGGGAAAGTTTGTATTCTAGTTATTACATAACGGTTGGTTCCGTAAAAAATGAATTCTAGCTTTGTTCAGCTCGATAAAACATTGAACATGGTAAAAGTATATAAAGAAAATATATCGAAAACAATCAATAAACTTCAAGGGTAGTAATTTCATCGGACCAATTGACGAACTTTGAGTTTTTATCAACCCACCAATTTTTCAAATACTAATTTGCAAACTGGTTGTTATGCCATGAACAACCAGGGTTAATAAATGCACGTGTGCACCTTGGAAAATAACAGTTCTTTAATGTGTAAAGCACTCCGTAATTTTTGTCTGCTTGTTCCGTTCGACCTGCCCGGAAGTGTTTTACTTTTCCATGTTCATTTTGCTAAATTGAATTTGATTTAAACATCATTTGCAAATAGCAGGACATTTTTAATTTGAAGAATTAAATTACTTTAGCAAAAACCAAGAAATGCAAGCCCATTTATAAATTACCTTGATATTACTAAATCGAAATGAATTGTAGCATGTATTTCAATACCAGGAAGTTATAAAAACTTTAAATTTTCCCAGAGTGAGGGTCACTTTCTGACTTTCGATGTTTAATGCTATTTAAAACAGTCTTTCAAAAGAAACTGCAGTTTGAAAAAAGCAATTCGTGAAAACGGTTGTAATTTCAATTTTCAAAAATTCAAGAAAAGACTTATCAGAGAAGCTTTTGGAAACGCTATTCAAACAAAATGTTTAGTAAACGGTTCTACAAAGGTTTATCTCTGGTTGTAAGAATTTGTCAATCCTTTGGAGCCTTACCACTAAGTTTTGATGATGATAAACTGGAGTTTCATCTGAATTTTAACTCGCTGAAAGGGGAATCGCCAATTATGGTCCTTTCTGCATTTGCATTAGTGTCATGGTTCTGAATCTCTTTCGTTACCATGAACTCCACCATGTCGACGAGTTTAACTTAACAATGGTCCTTTTCTTAGCTTTGTTGCTGGCTTCAACGTCATCTGCAATTTCCTGCTTATTTCCTAGAGAAAATTGTCAAATTTACAATGGGCTATTCCAATTCATTCGGATTTTACAAGGTATTTGAGCTGGATTTGACTTTTGACAATATTTTGATGAAAATTTCAACTTTGTAATATTTTTACAGAAATTATATGCTTTCGACCCAAACAGTAGCTTGTACGTTCTCCTTGTTGACGTATTACTTTTTGCTTTCGGAATCGTCCTCTTTGGTTCACTAATTTTAATCACGTTTTATTTATTCTTTCGTCCCTTCGACCAGCTCTAGTCGGAGTTTAATTCCTCAAAATTTCAGTCAATTTCTACCGCTTATTTGTAATAATATTCCATATCCCGGAATGATTTGGCTTCATTTGACAGTATTTTCACTGGGATGTTTCAATTTTGTATGGTTTCTACGTCGTTCCATTTTTGGTTCAGGAGCTCAAACTAGGCAAGCCTTCGTATAAAACCAGATTAGAAAACCTGAAGAAATTCGCAAAAATTTATAGAAGCTTTCAAGTCTACAAGCTAATATTTTAAGTTTACTAGGAATGTTTCTCTTAACGTGGGATATGTTATGCACCTTAACTTCAGTTTACTGCATTTTGTGCTATTTATTCATTGGGCAAATTTGAGTCGAGTAACAATATGTCTTATTTTATCTGGATAGTTGTAGCCAATGGATTGTGGCATTGTTGGCACCTGCTAGTATGAATTTTCACGGCTATTCACTGCAACAAAGTTTTGAGTTCGCGGAGAAAATGCGTGGAGTAATCAATTAGAAAGAAGGTCATGAAGTAAGTTTACCACAAGTCTTGCCAAACCTAATTACAATGTGTTATATACCATTGGTTTGGGAAAGCTCCGTTTTTAAGTTTTCAGAGGAGTGTTATAAGAGGAGTATGTAAGGTTTTGTTGCTAACGTGTAAGCGATATGGGATTGTACTAGCGTAGGATATATATACACTATTAAAGGCTTTTCTTCTGGCACTGGTTGTGAAATAAATTATGTCGAGAATGATAAAAACAATACAAAGAATATGCCACGGTTTTTAAATAGCAAGTGGAACATTTTTAGCTTGAACATTATTTAGGCTAACATTAGCTCACAATAAATTAAGCACGAATCAAACTTCCTTGCGAAAAAGTCATTTTCTTGTATCTAAACTGTATCTCTTGTATTTAATATGTATATCTTGAAATAGAATTTCAATCAAAGATGCAAATGTTAGAAATTTGACTCAATACATTATTTAAGTGCTTGTAACTTACATATAACGAAATAAAACTTCAACCACATTTAATTTTTCAATTATATCGCTTGAGAAGAGTGGAAACGTAAGTAAGCCAGATATAAAATTAAATTGAAAATATAATTCCAATTTATCAAGCAGTTGTTATGCGGCATAATAAATTGAATATAAAATGAGGTTCCCTAAGCAGTTACATGCCCAAAACTGAAATGCAATCTTCTCTGTAACTACAACGCAATTTTATTCCAATTTTTTCCAAGTGTGCCCAAAATAAATTGCGACATGTTAGGAAATTCTTGACTTTGAAAGTCCTCAGTTCGAAGAAAGTTTCAGCTTAAATAGTTCATGTAATTTTCCAGACAAAAAACCACGTCTCACACCAAATGTTTAGCCACCGATTTTACTTCGTTTTGAAACATCAGTAAAAATCTTCAAATATTTGGTGCATCTCGTTTAAATTTTGAAAAACTAAAAATCAGTTTTACATTGATGGAAGGACTACTCTTCATCTAAGAGTTAACTATATTTACATATTTTGTGGCTGTTAGCAATATCCGTAAATCTAATACGATTCTCGGACAAATCGAACAGGGGATGAATTTAATCTCTCTATGATATACTTTCTTGGAATCACGGCATCTCTCGTGTGCGTATCAGTAGTCTGCTGTTTCCCGCACGACTCCTGTCGAGCAATGAACGGATTTTTCAGTTTTATGGAATATTTACATTGTAAGTTGTTAATACTTTTCTAATTCTTTTATATTGGATTTATACACACGTTTATCTTTTCAGGTACTTACATGACTACATTTTAAATGTCAACCGAAACAAATATGCTATTCCTATTAGAAATATTTTCTACCTTTCTAGGATTTTTGCTTTTGTTCAAATCTACTCTGTATTCCTACGTAATTTATCAACACAGTCGCGCCAATGTGGGTGGGAAGTTTAATGCGCGGCTTTCATGTTTTATGTTCCTGTTGCTTTCTAGTAATTTGTATCCATTCCTATATTCAAACAGTGCTTCATTTAAACTCTTGTTCGAGCATATCCTTTGTGTTGCGTATGGAGTTTACGTAACTCTCCGTTTTTAGCAAATGAGTTACGACTTGGAATGTCCCAAGTACAAAACGACTTCGGCATTACGACGCCCAATAGATTAATGCAGCGTTTACCGCTGTTTCCAGCTCCTTCAAACGCACGTCATGAGATCGTTTTGGAATTTTTGTTTTAATTGGTAAACGCTATCTTATGGTGGCCTCCATGTATTGCAATTTCGTGTTGATTAAATATTCCAACAATCTACAAATAATCACCAGTATCCAGATTTTTATTTGGGGAGTTTTGGCAAACGGGGGTTTGGACTTTTATTTTGGAAATTGGAATTTACTTTTTTATTAAATCAATCAGGTTTTGGTTTCGTGGAAAAGATATGACTGGGGATTTAAGGATACAAATCATAAATGAAAAAGTTTCAGAAGTCTTGTAACCAAATTGTTATAGGATATGGGAAACAGTTTGTGATTGGATGAGTATATTTAATTTTTCAAAAAGGGGTGTTTAGGGGAAACAAAGAGGTTGTTGCTGGACTAATAAATAAGGAATTTCAACTGTTATTTAAATCTATACATAACAGTTTTTGGTGGATTAATTTAAAAAGCTGCTGCCCTGCACGAATTAATGTTTTCAAACATGGCTATAACTTAATTCCTTTTTGTTCAAGAAAATATTGAGTGGAGAGCTTAAATACGTTGTTGGAACTTAAGTTTGCATTTTGAAATGCAAGTTTATTCGATGATACAAAAGTTTGTAACAAGTTTTATTTTTAAAAAGTGTTGAAACAGAAACTAGCAATATAAAGCAAAATACTTCAGGCTTACTGTCAAAAAACAAAGAATAAAAAATGCTTACGCATTACGATATTGATTTTCCAGATGTGCCCTCATTTACAATGTTGGATCATATCAGGATGAAGTAAGCAACAATTTACCTTACGGAACAAGCCAGTGAAGGAAATTTTCATTAATATGCTTTCTCGCTAAAACGAATAAATATTTCACCAACAAAAATACAAAAGTGGATCCCACAGGATACAAAAAAATTCATATATAATAGCAGCATTGCTCTGCATCGATGGCTTTCTCCCACAACTCACACACACACAACATCTTGTTGCTAACACGCATTATTCCTTCTGTAAACCTTCCATTGCACTCCCAATCACTTTCATCCACCACATTGCGAAATTCCTCAGGATTCTATATCCTTCATTATTTTATTCACACTAAAAGGAATCCACCACGAATCTCCAAATATTGTAGCTCATAAAGTTTTTTTTTCGAACAAACACATATTTCGGCTCATTATCATTTCTTATTTTTTGTGCTCTTTGGTGTGCTTCTAGTCAAGCCACGCAACTACTCTGATATGACTTTGGTACAAGCTTGACTACGTTTTTCAATTGTCGGGTTCATTTCATTCTACCTCGTTTGGAGGATATGGTAATTTAAACGGTACATAAAATTATAAAAATATGAATTGCCTAATAGTTTAAATTTTTTGGTAGAGCGACAACAAACCATTCCTGTGAAAAACTCCAGGTGTTCATCATTCGTTCGTGCATCATTACAAGTAGGGAAATCAAATAAAAATTCGTGGTTTGTTTACTCTTATCTGAATAGCAATGCTGAGTAGCCAATATTTTAGAGAACCAATTAGGAAGAATTTAACATTAAACATGTTGGCAAGATTTCCTTAGACTGTCATTTACAATCTTACTTGCCTTTATTAAATTAAGTTTCCGATTATTTCAAACCACATACGTTTATTATTGAAGATATTTAATTTTAATAATAATTTTCATAAATGTACTTTTTAACTGAAACGGCAATTTGAGTATATCTTTTATAACCTTATAGATAGCGATCAATAATTTTAATATTTCCACAAGTAATTGTTCCTTGCATTCATAAAACAATAGCAGAATTGAAAACGAAAGAATGGCTAAATGTAGATAAAACACAACCACAATGTTGTCCTCTGTCGATAAGGCTTTTGCAGACGGTGGGAGCTCCATGTTTGCCGCATCCAAAGTCTCATTCCAACTGTCAATTCTGTACTTCCATTCCTTCCAAAGGTGGAAAATTCCAGATTGAACAAGGAGGAAAGCGTCTTTCCAATGTTTCAAACGGTATGTTAGTTCCTCAAAAAACCATAAGTGATGCAAACGCCGTAAGACGCCTTGCTGGTCGCAATAGCTCCTCTATTGGTCTGGCGCTTGGTAAGCCCAAAATGTATTTTGTTGACGTTATCCAAGGTGTCCACAAATACATCCCGCCCACATTCCAATATTTGGAAACGTAGTAGTCAATTTCTATCATGAATCTGTCTGATTCCAATTCGTAGGTACTTTTACAATCGCTGAAGTTCTAATTCGACATCACTTATATCCTGAGTACGTGTCTTCGTATATACATTTTCCGAAATTTTGGTCATTGAAGCACTCCACATTTGTTGTAGAGCCAAATCAGTTTTGTGGTATTTAATGGAATGGTAGTAATGTCGAATTAAATTATATGAATTGGCAAGCTGAAAACCGTTAGGTTGTTGCTGAAAATTTCTTCAATGTCTCGATAGTTTTAGGAATAAAGGCGTGGTTAACTGATCAATGTTGTTACCCTGGTAGTTGTTTGTCAGAAACACACCTGCAAGTACCCAGCATCCAGTGATAAGTCTGACCCGATTTATCTCAGACGTTGATTGTCCAACCAAAATGTTGTAAAAAAACAATATCGTAAGCACGGAAACCGTTCTGAATTTTGATACGGTATAGTGCCACAAATTCATACTAAAGCAGAGGCTAATTGCTATAATCAACCACGTGTTTAAGTCAAACGCGCTGGCATAACCTGCCAGAGATAAGTATGCAGGTTTTGATATTGGCACGCATGTGATAAACTCAATTTTGTCATATCGAGTTGATAGCATTGTTGGATTAATTTTAGACCGAGTCGTAAATTGGGCACTGTTTTTCAGGCTGGCTGCCAATGTAACATGCATCACCGAACAGTTTGGGAAAAGATTCTTAAAAACAGGGGCTCAATATCGTCGTCTGTTTTTTGTTCCAATCTCGAAGATAAACGTGCTGGCTGATAAACGATTGTTTACTGTTCCAAAAATATACTATGATGGTGTTGTAACATAAACTCGCTTATTTTCAACGGATTTACGACTTTTTACTAAGTCGTCGTATGGTACCAGATTATCGTGAATTTGAGGCAGTCCAGAGATAGACTCCTTGCATTTTAAAAGTTGTAGTATAGTAAATTTACTTCTAAAGTGTGTACCACAATGCGAACGAATTATTTGAAGCCATTCAGCTACGTCCGGGCATGTCTTTACGGTTCTTTCAGGCAATATTGTAGGAATTTTGTTCTTTGGAGTACTCAAGCAAGAACACAAGTTTTGTTACGTGTTGAAGCGTATAGATAGAGGATGTCCACTCGAAAGTAATATCACTTATTACTGTATAATGAAACTTTTTCCTTGTGCCATTTGGATATATTCAAAACCACTCTCTTTTTGCTTCTACGTGAATAAAAAATGTGCAGCACTTTGCAATGTTAGGAGTGTAACTAACTCTACGGTCAAACATTACGTGCAAGAATGTAGGGTCACGCTGGTGAAAAACATTCGTGTTTTTGAATTCTTATCAAAGCATGGTACCTTTAGGAATATCTGTGCGAAACAGGTTAGCTTTGGGGTGGCAGCGCAGGGAACATAAAATCCACTGTTATTTTTGAAATCGTAAGTATTACTTCGGCAGTTGGATGATAAAAGTGAACGTCGTAGGTACACGGGACGTGAAAGGACAACTGGAAATTTCAACGGCTCAACAATGAACGAATTTTCGTTTCCCTGCAATAAGCAATTTATTTTGTAATTTATCTTTCAACCTTTAAATCATTGTTTGTTGATTTACCTCAATATTAGGAGCAACTATGTGGGACAGGCAGTCCTCAAACATGCGGCAGGCTGTTTCTAAAAATTAACCTTTTAAATTGTGAGGTGTCACTGACAAGCTGAAAAATGAACACTAAAACACCGTAGATTATAAAGGCCCCATATTTTTGGTAACGATATATCGAACAAATGGTATATGCTTCACAAATATGAGTTGTCCGTTTTTAAAATTCGTTGGATTTGATAAATTCTGCAGTTACTGGGTATTGATTTGTGATATTCTGCAAAGCTCGAATTTGTACGCTATACTGGTCTACGATATTAAATTGACTGTTGCAGAATAGGGCACGTTACCTACAAATGGGATACTAGTTTAATGGAATTTTTTTCGTATAGTATCGAGGCTTTCCAGAAAAGTAATTTATCAAATGTTAATACATATTTTGGTGATTCGATTACTGACCTGGTCATTTCCTCTTAAGTTTACATACAACCCGTAGTTCGCA
>LJIJ01002191.1:0-30097 GCA_001718145.1 Orchesella cincta
AAAAAAAAGAGAGAGATTCCAATCATCCAGGTTGTAAATCGGAACGGACAGATCAACTACAAAAATATTAAGCCATAAACTAAGGCCAAGTAGCAACATCTCCTCCGACCATGCAGATATTAAGACAGGTTCTCTCTGCTGTCTCATCTTCTAAAGGTCAACGCAATTTTCCATAACATTTAATTCGTAGGAATTGTGAGATATTTTAGCAAAAAATGAAATATCTGTGTCTTGCTGTAATCAAAATGGAGCAGCTCTTTCAACTATAGTAACTAAACGAAATTGTGTCCATTAGCTGAACAGACTTGTAGCTTTCTGGGGGGACCATTATGCAAATAAATGCGTTTGGCATGACACACTCAGATTTCATTGACTCCTGCAAATACATTCATTATTATTATCATAAAGCTTATATTACGTAATGGCCAATAGTTTCAGTACTTGTTTAACTTTAAACACCAAACACGCCAGCATTCCAATACCACGTTTGTGTGTGACATTCATGGACATGATTAATGCATAATACTATTACAAATCATGGAGACATCAGCCATTCCATATGATTTAATCTCTTTCGCTTCTTATTTGAATTCAATGACGATGATCCGCATGATAGCTGCACACATTGTAAAAATGGCTTACTCATCTTAAATTGCGGGTAAGAAGGGATATATTATTTTGCATATCTTTTTATTCTTCATGAACATGATGATGATAGATCTTCGTGTTTGTTTGCTGTAAACTTTTACGAATTGTGAAAGAAAAAACTTGGCAGTTTTGAGTCGTACATTGTTGTACGAATCATTGTGACTTATGCAGAAAACTTTATCAGAGCATGAAAAACAGTGTAAGTCATAAGTAGCGAGCACCGAACGATCACTTGTTTTGTTGTTTTACTTTGTCTGAATGTAAATCTAATTCTCAACGAGGAGAATTCAAAAAGCACATTCTTCTAACAGCTTGCAGCAATGTATGAATGAGTTGAAATTTTTTCAATGATCTGGCAGCTAAGCGCCAACGAAACATAAAACCAATGGCAAATGAATCAAACAGACGATGAAAGATTTGTCCGTTGCGTATTAAAGACGAGTCATTGAAATTTATGTCCGTTCATTATCCCACTTGTTGTCATCAACTAAAACAACGATGCGGAGTAATAAAGGTTAATAATTAAATGGGGCATTGTATAATAAGAAAATTGATAAATTGCCACTTATTTTTATTCTTTTTTCTGTTAATTTTTTTTTTCTTTTTTGTTTTTTTTTTTTTTTTCATTTATGCCATATGTACTTATTTACTCATCGTTGACACTAAAAACCTTCGAGTGATGACCAAAAGTCTGAATACGGTCATTCAAATAAAGCTGCCGCATCCGCACAATAAATAAATAAAGTACAAAAATACACTTCTGCATTTCATATCAACGAAATTAGTAAGCATCCATGAAGATGACACTTGATTATATATAGCAACTTAGACCGGATAATAAGACTAGGAGTAGTCGTTCATGTGATCAAGATGCTGAGTTGAGAAAGGAAAAGTGATGGTCTATGAAAAATACATCGTAGATCAACTTAAAAAGGCCATTTCAAGCCAGATATTAACTCAACTCACAGTGTGCAGCTTTTTGAATTGCTTCTTGCTAGCTCTGCGAATGTTGATTTTCTTCTCAAGTCCATAAGAAGCTCTTGTCAGAGAGTCCAAGAACTAGAGAAAGTGCAGATGGTCCCTCGTCTTGACCTTTGCTAAACTGTTCATGCGTCACACTGTGTGGTTCAAGCTGTTTTGAGACTGCTAGTGGTTCCAGGAAGAGAAAGAGAGTTAAGTGTGTCTTTCTGCTTCAAAATCCATGGCGTATTTCAAGTACCATTGTTTGCAGTAAAACGGTTTAGCACTTTATTTAGTCATAACATCAACACAAAACTTTTAGAACATATAATGTCCTGCCCACCTGTCTCCTCTCAAAAAAATGTTGCTGCTTTGCTATCACAAAAAAATTCATATTCCAAACTAATTTCACTATAAGCAAACCAAAGGCCGCTATGTCAAAACTTCGGGCATTCACAACACGGGTAAATCTGGTTTGAACGACACGATGTGAAGAGGCTCATTGAATGCAGAAACGATCCATTGAAATAAACTTTTTAGACCCTTCTCTCATCGTTTCTGCAAAAAAAAAAACATGCCAAAAACACGAATTACTTCAAGAATACCAACAATTTTTATATCGATGAATGAGGATGATAAATCCTGAAACTGTGCCTTGTGCGGTTGCCATTAAGCATTCCTGAGCGATGCGTTCAGTAATATTTTTTAACACTATTGCGGGTATGTGGGTATGTGGGATACCAACAGACTTCATGCAATATTGTAAATAGGCTTACATACATGCACTTTCTTAGAGGAGGTATGTAAAATGTGACTAAATATTTTTTTATCATTCCACTTAAGCCTGAACTTTCTTATATGAGACGATCTTCAGACAACTTCGTGCGTACGAAACAGGCTCATGACTATACTATCTACCTGTTGTGTCTGACTGAACTGACTAATCACCTGTCTGTTAAGAAAGATTGTAATCTATTCGGTTGTATTATTGTCATCTCTTTGCCAAAACATGCATGCCTTATATATGATTCTACATTCCACTTCTTTCTGCCATTTACATCACAACAGCAGCACACGTTTAACCAGAATTTATTTTGAATGCACGGTTGACTGATTAAAAAATTGGTCGCGTTTCTGTCACACGCTTCTTTTTGGAAACGAACCGTTTATAATGTGCCATAAATTTTTCATAAAAGATCCTTCAACACATTTCAATAAAAAATGGCTGTATGATTGTTTCAAAACCAAAAACAACAGCGATCCATTCTGGTTTATAGGATGAAAAAATCATAAACAGAAAAAAATGTATTGCTGCATCAAAATTGTTATATCAATATTTTTAGCTTTTAGCCATTCCATCCAAACTATAAGCTCGTTCATCGGAACTCACGAGGCAAGTGCGCAAACAACCACACTCGAATATGAGATACATATAAAATCACTCCTAAATGAGAAGCACTTTTGTTTGTTGACTGACACAATTAAAATTTGAAGTGACACTACGACTTTGCGAATTAGGTAGTTAAAAAGTTAACACTGCGATAACACTGGAGCTGAGACGAAGCCACTTTTATCGTTGAATATTATTATGAATTCAAGGTGGAAGACAATACCTTTGAAAGAAAGAGGTAAAACACAGGAGCACAATATATATTAAACCGCTCTTCTTTCCATTTAGAACTTTATCCCTGCCTCTTACCACTCACGTTAGGGCTTGAATGCCATGCCGATGCCGACTTCAAGTTGGCAAGTGAGTTTCACCAAAAGATTCATAACACAAAACACACGCATACACAGAAATCTCCTAAGACCAAAGTACAAACTGAGCAAAGACGTTTTCTCTGTTTCATCTGTCAGGTTCTGGCCATTCCCCATGCATGTTCCTAAGGTTCACACACACACATCAACCCATTTTCGAGCCGCATACTTTTCCTTGGTCAACTTACTAATGAAATGAAAACTCATATGTTGTGAGTGTATACCTTTAGGACATGCATGAATGGCCAGACCTAGACAGATGGAAAACAGAGAAAAACGTCTTTTGCTCGTTGTGCTTTGTGTATAGGAGCTTTGTGTATGCGTGTGTTGTGTTATGAATCTTTTGGTGAAACTCACTTGCCAACTTGAAGTCGGCATCGGCATGGCATTCAAGCCCTAACGTGAGTGGTAAGAGGCAGGGATAAAGTTCTAATGGAAAGAAGAGCGGTTTAATATATATGTGCTCCTGTGTTTTACCTCTTTCTTTCAAAGGTATTGTCTTCCACCTTGAATTCATAATAATATTCAACGATAAAAGTTGAGCTTCGTCTCAGCTCAGTGTTATCGCAGTGTTAACTTTTAACTACCTAATTCGCAAAGTCGTAGGTGTCACTTCAAATTTTAATTTGTGTCAGTCAACAAACAAAAGTGCTTCTCATTTACGGGTGCATTTTATATGTATCTCATATTCAGTGTGGTTGTTTGCGCACTTGCCTCGGTGAGTTCCGATGAACGAGCTTATAGTTTGGAATGGAATGGCTCAAAGCTAAAATATTGATATAAACAATTTGATGCAGCAATACATTTTTTTTCTGTTTATGTATTTTTCATCCTAAACCAGAATGGATCGCTGTTGTTTGGTTTTTGAAACAATCATACAGCCATTTTTTATTGAAATGTGTTGAAGGAATCTTTTATGAAAAATATTATGGCACATTATACAACGGTTCGTTTCCCAAAAGAAGCCGTGTGACAGAACCGCGACCAATTTTTTTAATCAGTCAACCGTGCATTCAAAAATAAATTCTGGTTAAACGTGTGCTGCTGTTGTGGTGTAAATGGCAGAAAGAAGTGGAATGTAGAATCATATTATAGGCATGCATGTTTTGGCAAAGAGATGACAATAATACAACCGAATAGATACAATCTTTCTTAACAGACAGGTGATTAGTCAGTTCAGTCAGACACAACAGGTAGATAGGTATAGTCATGCATGCCTGTTTCGTACGCACGAAGTTGTCTGAAGAATCGTCTCATATAAGAAAGTTCAGGCTTAGTGGCAATGATAAAAAATATTTAGTCACATTTACATACCCTCTCTAAGAAAGTGCATGTATGTAAGCCTATTTACAATATTGCATGAAGTCTGTTGGTATCCCACATACCCACACATAGCCGCAACTAGTGTTAAAAAATAATTACTGACGCATCGCTCAGGAATGCTTAATGGCAACCGCACAAGGCACAAGTTTCAGGATTATATCATCCTCATCATCGATATAAAAATTGTTGGTATTCTTGGAAGTAATCGTGTTTTTGGCATGTTTTTTTTTGCAGAAACGATGAAGAAGGTCCAAAAAAAAGTTTATTTCAATGGATCGTTCTGCATTCAATGAGCCTCTTCACATCGTGTCGTTCAAACCAGAGTTTACCGTGTTGTGAATGCTCCGAGTTTTGACATAGCGGCCTTTGTTTGCTTATAAGTGAAATTAGTTTGGAATATGAATTTTTGTGATAGCAAAGCAACATTTTTTTGAGAGGAGACAGGTGGAAGCAGGACATTATATGTTCTAAAAGTTTGTGTGATGTATGACTAAATAAAGTGCTAAACCGTTTTACTGCAAACAATGAGTACTTGAATACGCCATGGATTTTGAAGCAGTAGACACACCTTAACTCTCTTTCTCCTGTCCTGGAACCACTAGCAGTCTCAAAACAGCTTGAACCACACAGTGATGACGATGAACAGTTTAGCAAAGGTCCAAGACGAGGAGACCATCTGCACCATTTCTCTAGTTCTGACTCTCTGACAAGAAGGCTTCTTATGAGACTTGAGAAGGAAAATCAACATTCCAGGAGCTAGCAAGAAGCAATCAAAAAGCTGCAACCTGCTGAGTTGGTAAATATCTGGCTTGGAAATGGCCTTCTTTAAGTTGATCTACGATGTATTTTCATAGACCATCACTTTTTTCCTCTTCTCAACTCAGCATCTTGATCACATGAACGACTACTCCTAGTCTTATTATCCGGTCTAAGTTGCTATATATATCAAGTTGTCATCTTCATGGGATGCTTACTAATTTCGTTGATATGAAATGCAGAGTGATATTTTTCGTACTTTATTATTTATTGTGGGATGCGGCAGCTTTACTTTGAATGACCGTATTCAGACTTTTGGCTCATAACTCGAAGGCATTTTAGTGTCAACCATGAGTAATAATGTAATATGCATATGAATGGCAATTTATCAATTTTCTATTATTAATACAATGCCCATTTAATTATTATACCATTATACTCCGCATCGTTGTATTTAGTTAGTGACAACAACTGTGGGATAATGAACGGACATAAATTTCAATGACTCTCTTTAATACGCCAACGGCAAATCTTTCACTCGTTGTTTGGATTCATTTGCACTTTTTATGTTTCCGTCTGGGGCTACCTGCCAGCTCATGAAAAAATTTCACCTCATTCATACATTACTGCAGATGTGTAGAACATGTAGCTTTTTAATTCTACTCGTTTGAAGAATTGATATTTAACGATTCAGACAAAGTAAAACAAACAAAACAAGTGTCGTTCGTGCCTCCCTCACTTATGACTTACACTGTTTTATCATGTCTGATAAAAGTTTTCTCAGCCATCAAGTCACAATTGATTCGTATAACAACAATGTACCGACTCAAAACATGCCAAGTTTTTTCTACTCACAATTCGTAAAAGTACAGCAAAAAAACAGAAGAGTCATCATCATCATGATTCATGAGAATAAAAAGAATATGAAATATATATCCCTTTTTACCACGCAATTTAAGATGAGTAAGCCATTTATATTACAATGTGTGCAGTATCATGCGATCATCGTCATGAATCAAATAAGAAAGACGAAGAGATTAAATTCATTGGAATGGGTGAATGCTCATGCATTGTAAATAAGTATTAAAATGCATTCAACTCATGTCATGGATGTACACACACACACGTGGTATGGAATGCTGAGTGTTTGTGTTTAAAGGGTTAAACAGTACTGAAAACTATATGCCCATTACGTAATAATAAAGCTATTATGATAATAATAATGAATGATATTTGGCGGAGCTCATGAAATCTGGTGTGTATGCCCAAACGCATTTATTTGCATACATGGGTTCCCCCAAGAAAGCTACAAGTTGTGTCAACTATGGACACAATTTCGTTCTAGATTACTATAGTTGAAAGAAGCTGCTCCCATTTTGATTACCAGCAAGACAAGCCATATTTCCATTTTTGTAAAATCATCTCAAATTTCCTACGAATTAAAGTTATGGAAATTGCGTTGACTTTAGAAAGAGAGAGAGAGAACCTGTCTGTAATATCTGCATGCGTCGGAGAGAGATGTTGCATACTTGGCACTCTGATATTATGGGCCTATAATATTTTTTGTAGTTGATCTGTCCGTCACGATTACAACCTGGCATGATGGTAGTTACTTTGTTTGTTTGCATTTGTTTCCGTCTTGTATACATGCATCAGAGTAAAAAGGGCAGACATGATGTTGGGTTGATGATGTTGACGGGTTCTTTGAATACCAGTGGCAGGCAGTCAGGCAGTGCGTTTGATAAAAGAGTGAAAAGTCATGTTGCTTTGACCCATCTCTTACTTAAATTTGATTATGCGAAAGAGATGAGATTACTGGAAAGGTGTCCTTAAATCAAGCATAATGCTTGAATTACCAATAGACAATGGCAGGCGTGTGAGCACGTCCATTTATTTTAACTTGTGGTAAGGAGCTACATCACAATTACATTTTTCAATGTAGGAAGCTCAATAATGGATTCTTGAGTAGTAATGACCAGACTCCTTCTTATTACTTTTCCATAATGGGCACTTGTAGATGTATTGCTATCGAAAGTTGTGCTGTCAAAAAACAAGATAGGATATAGATAACAAAGGAGAACACAGGAGAGTAATTACATGGTGCGTAGTGTTGTGGATGTCAATACTTTGATTTTTTTAGAAGTGTGCGCACATTTTTCTTCGTGAAATGCATTTTCTAGTAGATCTCCACTTACTTCATATCGACACAGACTGCATAGTCGATATTGAGTTTCGTGCAGGTCTTTACTTTCTTTTTTCAACAGACAGACTTCCTACAAATGTGGATCATCTGAAATAGTTGAATATGGATTTATTACATCATGAATAATGCATGTGATATATTTCAGTGTTTTATGTCGCAGGGGCGTTACTTCATTAGGGATACATTACACATATCCAGTTACGCATTGAAAACGGAAGTTTTTGTTGTACCTTCAATCTTTTTTCATGTGCATGCTGAAAGCATTCGGATGTATATTCTTCATTAAATTTCAAAAATCCATTAGTAAAAGGAAGAAAAAATATGGAAATTTTATTTTCCGTAGCTTATTTGTCCCTCCTCTTGAGTAGAGGATGTGCTAGAACTACGCAACTTATTTGTAGCTCCAGTATTTATTATTGTTTCTTGAGTTATGATTTCACTCCTACTCCATCCGAAAATGCAGCACTGACAACTGAAACTGCTAGCCCATCCATACAAACGTCAATGGAGATCAAATTTACTGAAAGAGGAAAATATGCAGACATTTTTTTGAAATCGATATGGAAAAAATCCATTTTCGTATTGCGAGAGTACCATTTGTTATTGTTATGTGTTGTTCACTGGCATTGGCAGATTAGAGTGGATACTTGATCCTGCACATTATTGGCATGAAATTTTCAAGATGGGAGTACTTGTATGGACATGAATCAAATACGTTATTATATCGCATCGGTTCAATTTCAGCGTGAAGACTGAATATAGAGAGAAGTTTGTTCCAATCGTAAATGTATGTATACAATAGTTTATTGGTTTATATCTTATCCTATATAACGGTTAATTTCCAGAATCAGGAAGTGATAACTTGAGGAAGTTTGAAAATATTCAAACTCGCTTATCCAAGTACATAAAATTGAAAGTCGTAAACTAAATAAACTCAACCTAAAGCCGATTCAAATGATGAAAGGCTGGCGAGGGGCGTGAGCAGAGTTTATGATTTTTCCAACTGCAATCTTGCAACTTCATACTTATATATGTATACATTACGCATGTATGAATCATTACATCACTCTGGTCATTGCAATTTCATGAATCTTCGAAGGCTCTTTCTTGTTTCAGCAATGTCAAATGATTCCGATCTGTACTATATAACGCTCTCCCATCTTGACATATGGTCGGTTTAGAGAATGTCTGAGCAAGCAGCAATAGCAATACCCACAAAAATGACGCTCAGTTTACTAAAAACCGGCTTGTCACATCATTCTTAATACTTTTCATCCTCAGTCATCATTTTCTAAGCATTCACGTAGCTACTGGCTAGTTATCTGCGGTGGCAAGCAGTTTTAATAGTTTTTCAACAACTGGCTACAATTCAGTTTGCTGTGATACTCGTTACTAGTTTCAGTTTTTAGTGTTTCCTTTGCCCCATCATCATCATCATCAGCGAGAGAACAGCTTTAGTGAATTGCAACACAATCCTCCTTGTTTATTTACTGTGGATCCACATGAAGTTTGGCAAACGCACAAAAATTCCAGCAGGTTGTTATAGTATACTCCCTTGAAAAAAAGTCTTCTTCATTTCAAAAACCCAAAGCAAAATGAATTTTAAATAGCATGAACGCTGCTGATCTTCATACGAAACGCAAGGCATATTACGAATGTTTAGTAAAAGTCGTTTCGTATGTAATATAAACTCGCTTTATCAATAAAAAAAAGTATACACAAAGTACCAGTAACAGCTTTTGTTCAAAAGTATCAACAGATAGTTTTAGTGAATTGTATACATTGAAGATAGAGCAAAATCACCTTATATATACATCATCAGCACCACCATACCCAGGTGAGGAAGAAGAAGTTTAGTGAGTGCAAAAGAATTTTTTTGCATGTCTATCACTATCACCAGCAACTAGGAGTTGAAGACGGAGAAGCGACATTTGAAAGGGAAAAACTTGAACTGAGCAGCTTTTTTAAAAAACGATTTCATATTCTTCCACAAAGTTCTTGGACCAGATTCCTGGGCTTCTACTTACTCATCCTAATATTTGCGTGTGTCTTGCCTGCCCATCACCCTGATCTGATCCTCCTGTTGTTGTATTGATAATATCATGACGGTATATGGTTGGCGATGTTGTAACTGCTGCTGAGATTGTTATTATTTCTGACAACAGTAATCCCATGTGGTGTGGTGTTGTTTGTCTGCTTTCTTTTATTTTCTCTCTCTCTCCCATTTCATTCCCATCCATACTTATACCCATATTATTAGCTAGCATAAACACTAGGATTGGGATTACAACCTCAACATGGCTACTAATAAACTACAACATTCAAATTTGCAAACATACGAATCAATTGTATACATTACAAGGAGTGTTATGGGCTCAAGTCATTAGCTCTCTCAACATAGCCACATGAAACCAGCATTTTTTGAGCTATTCAATTTTCAACAGTTTCCAGTTTCGCATGCTGACCCTAAAAAGTTTGCTCCTCGTATTGGAATTGACTGATACTCAGGATGTTAAATGCAAAAATCGGCAGAGTTCATCAATAGAACCACACTGCAAGTATTATCCTCAGTATGTGATTGATATTGAGTCAGTTCAGGTTCCCAAGTAGCTGGTTTTTTATTTCGTGCGGGTCCATGCCAGCAACCAGCTGAATATTTTGCCAACATTTTATTCTGGGAATCGTGAACCGCTCTCTCAGTTGAATCAACAGGGGATGTTTCGTCAGTGTATCATGAAATGAAGTGAAGTAATATCTCGAGTCATTGTTAAGATCTTACCCACATCATCATCAGTAATACGACTAACTCAACTTTCATACTTATACGGAGATATAGGTATATAAAGTTATGTACTAAAGAGTGTAATTTGCTAGTGCAGTTTTTTTGAGACAAGAAGTGAAATGTGGCAACTCTGTACATTGACTAGATTCCTAGTCCTAATAGCTACTGCCGATGTCCAGAAGAAATTAAGGTGTGTTTTCGCATCTTGAGACAATGACTGCGTTTGAATAAGTAGAAGTGTTTTGGGAGCCAAAGGATAGGAATTTCTTATGACAGCTGTTGTAATGCTGTTGCTTCAAGGGATATTCTTGCTCGGATGCACCATTCACTCATA
Organism: Orchesella cincta; assembly: GCA_001718145.1. Taxonomy (NCBI): domain Eukaryota; kingdom Metazoa; phylum Arthropoda; class Collembola; order Entomobryomorpha; family Orchesellidae; genus Orchesella; species Orchesella cincta. Next base: position 10,765 of record LJIJ01002191.1, read on the forward strand.
AAAAGTTCGATAATAATGTGAAGTAGTTTTTGTATGCTGATGCTACATGCACACACAAAGTACAAATCAACAAATATGCCGTATGCATACACACGGTCATTGAACACTCCAAGAGCAAACAGCAGAAGCAGCAGTGGCTCAGTCATGATGAGGGAAAGAGTAAGCCCTGTTAATTAAACCTTGATCTCTCTCCATTTTCACACAGTAAAAAATCAGTGGACACGCCCACTACATGATATGATGGTGTTATACTTTATTTCTAATATACCGTGTCAGAAGATTTGAATAAATTTTGTAGAGAATCTATTGCTGAAAATAATTCACATAATATGGGAGGTTTTGATTCACGTACAACAGATTTATATAGCGATAGATCAAATACATACAAGTGCAAAGAATGCTGGAGAAAGCACGCATGCCGAGAAGGAGTTTTGGAATTACATTTATATAACAGAATATTATGCTTCGTAGTTTTTATTGTACTGTCGTCTATGAATTGACAATAGGATTTTCCTCCTTGGCGAGGATCATTAAGCAACGGAGGTTTAGTTGTCTGGTTCATTTTTTGTTGCATTAAATATTTCAGTAAAGTCATGCCCCAACCTTTAAGCAAGAATACTTGGAATATATTGAATGATTTTGAAAGGCTTCCTTTTCCATCCCCCCAAGCAGCTTATTTCATCCGTAGATTTATGTACAAAGCTAGTCAGTTGGGTCGTGAACGTTTCTGATTAGCCGTGATATGTCCTATAGATAATTAAATTGAAGGTCGTGCATCCAAAAGTCAAGCTGTTTTTTTTTCTTTTACCGAATTTGCTTCCGGGAGAGTCATCATTTATAACTTAATTGGTTGGAGAGTCAAGCATTTTTGTGGCCAGAGAGAAATTCCTCGAATTGTAATCCGTTTAACATCACATTTGCTAGGTACATGGTACGCATTCTTCTTTTCAGCTCAGCATGTCAGGTTTTTAAACGACAAAATTGGCAGTAAAACGAAAGACATTTCGAGAACGGACTTATTGGAAAACGCTGGTAGTCTATTCAATACAGGGTTTAAGAGTGTTTGTCCATTTCGCTGAGAAAGAGAGTTATCTCCTTTGAAATTAATAATAATATTGGACAAAAAGATGTTTTTGCGTAAAGCCGTGTAAGACGTGAGCCGACGGTAAAACGAAATCTTGAAAAGTTTTGTACTGTTAAGCCATCATCACCAAAACGTCAACAATATTTTATGAAAACAGGGACGGGCTCAAGTAAAACGCATGGTTTATATCTCTTTCGTGTTGTTAGCATTGTAAAGCCGATGGACGTTTGGAAGAGCGCTGCTGTGAATAAAGTAAATTTACGCAATAATGCATATATGCAAGCATCGAACATGACTTTTGAAGAGGAAGAGAAACACTAAAAAGACAAGAGGATAATATGAGTGCAAACGACGTGTTGAAAAAACTTTGAGAGGATTTTGTTTGCATAAATGAAATCTTAAGCATTTAGTGATTCAGCACATGGCCATAAATTTACACGGGGCATGGTACGCAAAGCGTATAAAGTTGGGTAGTAATATTATTCGATCACAGACAGACATTTTTATTATTTTCTTGCGCTCTTCGGAAAAATACCTTTTCTGAATTTTATGGTAAAAATGGAAAGTAGGAAGAATTGGATACAAATAAAACAGACAGTACGCACTCCGTTGCGTTCGTGTACCCGCTTTTTCAAAAGAAACTGGTATGCCGTTGGAAATTCTTGAGCGTGAGTTTACAAATATCTTTTGTGTAAATGAAATGATCCGCATGTGAAAATGTAAACATTACTCAAGTCTTGGGATGTAAGTTATGTGGGTTTGTGTACACATCCCATTATTTCCTCCTCTTGAAACTACCTTGGTAGATATGTGCGAGCGTCAGCACATTTTCAGTTCACTCATGTTTCTTGCATGTAAAAATGCAGCCCACACGGTATACAAGAAAAATATTTCATTCATTCTTCCATCGCATTTCATGAATTCCTAATGGCTCAGCAAGCTAACTGTTTGTTTACTTTTACGCACACACTACACAGCAACACAACGCAACTTGTCTGCGTGTACATTATGCATATGATCTTAATTGCACAAAAATGGTGGTTCTCAAGAGAATAACTCTTCCACTTTCAGAAAAAAGTGTTCTACATGCTGAACACAAAAATTCCGGAATTCATTTCTCATGAAATGTAGATTGATGCATGAAGAATGTTGCTGCTAACATGTGTCATTCAAATTCAAATGTGCATGTAATTGTACTCCTTATAAATGAGTTTTTATGGGTTGCACGTTTGGTGAAAGCAAATTGTCAAGTTGAGACTTTCATATGAGTTTGATTTAGTAGCACAGTTTTTGTTTTCATTTAGGAATGTTTAAATGACATATATTACGTGCTAATTTAGTATAAAATGTTTGATTATGTTGTAAATTTTGTGTTGATTTTTTTGTAGATGCTAAAGCATTCCATCGGGCATTATGGGTCAACCCATGTTCCACTGCAAACACAACATCCTCTTACGAGCTCGTCGTTGTCTGCTGATACCTCCATTCATCAGTCCCACCTTCATCATCAGAGTATTATCGATCCTACAAGATTTATTGAAGGTCCACCGTCCCATTCCCATCATCCCTTGCATCATTCACACTCACATAGCAAAAGTAATTATTTATGGATGATTGTTGAAAGATAAAACTGTAATTGCGACTACTGGTCAACTTTTTTTTATCAACTAATCTTTCATCTTATGCTGAAATTTAGGTTATTTAGACCAGTCGTATCCAAGTATTCATAATCCTCGAAGTCCAGGCTACTTGGAATCTTCAAGGATATCGAGACAAACAACCAAAGATGAAATCAGTTCACCTCCTCCACCACCAACTGTTCATCACCATCATCTTGGGAGTGCCAGTAAACCTATGAATGGTAGCATATACTTTTCGCCTGGACAGCCTACGGTGTCACTACCTCCCACGCATTTAAATGAGACATCAAATAGTTCAAATATTACTTCCTCCTCACATCCACATGCGGCATATTTCCGACATGGTGTTCTACGGTCCCTTTCCTTACTCTCAGTTTTATCCCTGCTCCTTGCCCTCAACTCTTTGTATTTCCTTTTACAGATTGTCTCTCCACTTGTCCGTAAGTATACAAGTATGAACAAACAATTTATATTTTTTGCCATTATCACAAACATGAATCTTTTTATTCATTATTTTGAAAAAATTAAGTAGAATATTTTGCGCATATCTTAATATTTAACCATGCAAATGTGATTGACTGTTAAAGTACTAAATTAAGTAGAATAAACGAATTTATTGTTTTTTACATAGATGGGGGCGAGATGGAAATGATGTACGAAGTGACTTTGTGTCTTTCTGCAATGTGCTTGTCAATAAACTTATGTGTATTACTCGTCACCTCAGCTCAGTATTTCTTCGCCGTGACCGGTATGTGACACCCAATGAATTAAGAAAATTAATTTTTGCTCAGCAAATAAATCAAAACTTATGATTTTAAAGGTCTCGTTTTGAATGTTTATGCAAGGGTAATTCCAAAACGATTTGTATTATGTTTTTGACTTTTATAGGGACTCCAGGTTCAACGTCTTTTTTACAGAAGGTGACTGTAACAAGAGGAGTCGCAATCGGTGGATTTTTCCTGTCAATCCCATTATTCCTATCAGCTATAGTACTATATACGTTTACGCATCTCACATTCTCTCCTCCTGCTCTCATTGCCACAGCGTGTGTCGGGGCAGCCATCATTTTTGGTGGTTGTGCGATGGTAAGCAATAAACGAACGTGATGCTATAAATAATATATATTTCGTGCAGATTGTAAGTTATGACCATTCCGTTTCTTTAATGTGCCCAATTCTCTATTTAATTTAGGTTCATCACGTCTTCACATGGCAGCAGGTATATTAAAAATGTCAGACTTCCAAATGAACATTAACTTTTTAACAAGCAGACTACATTTGTTCAAATGATTTTAATTGCTCCTTTTACGATGCACACAGGAAAAGACTACAAAGCGAATTTCATTACCACAGCAGAGCATGTCCCCACCTGCAACTATAGAGCTTTCCACTCTCGTCTAAAAAAACAGATCTCTGAAGCATCTGACCTATACCGTCCTCCGCATCTAAATTTATTTGTGTCTTTGTAACGTTCATCCCAGTTCATCTACACTCTTTTAACGTAAATGATAGTTTCAGTTGCGTCAATGTGCTCAAATTGTTTTAATGGGTGCCATAAATATTATGTAAAATGGTGGAATATACGATCGATCGGAGATATTCCATTTCTTACAAATAAAGTGTTTTCAGCAGATTATTGTTGAAAACACAAGAGCTAGCAGGGAAAACTATATTGTTACAAAAAAACAGGAAAATCGTAGGTTTCCCATAGTATGAGATACGGTTTTTATATATTTATTATGGTATCACCCTAAACTTTGTAACTTAATTGCTGCCGTTTGTACAAATCTTTGTATTGTTAACTACAAAAAATAAGGTACGCTTATATGTAATTTAATAATGTTAGTCCGTAAAAATAAAATGATCTATATGTGGTCCGTTATTTATCTGCCCGCTGTGAACTCAATAAGAACTTATAATATATTAATATTTTTCTCACTCATTTATTTTTAATTACAACTTGCAATATGATCCCAGTTATATTGTGACTTAACCAAGCCTCTCTCTGTTGCAATTCATACTTCATGTTCATACATAATCAAAATTCATCCTAAACACGCTCCCTATTTATATCGATAAACAGAGGTTGCATTATTGGATGCAAAATGCAATTGACACATTGTAATATATTACTAATTATCTAAATTGTAGTAGTTTCTTTACTGGAAGCAGGAATTTATGCATAACATATTTGCAACGCGGACAGAAATCTATTTAATGCAAGTTATTTATTTATCGAAAATAATTTTTAATAACACATGCTAACACATCTACCTTTCAAAGCTCAAAATATTCATGATCATTTTTCTAGTACCTGCATGCATGATTTAGTATCATAACTTCACTGATTTAGTTTCAGATCATGATTTAGTGAATTACTTTACCAATACTTTACTAAGATGTATGTAGTACGATAGATTTGCAATTAGTATTTAATCTAAAAAGACCTCTTTTTGATAGGCTCCAGTGCGTTAACTATGCATGATAGTATGATACTGGCTCTGGTTGATTATAAAATGAAGAAAAAATATCCGACTTAGTATTCAATCGTGTGCATGTTTGCCAGTGACAATGAGCATGTGTTCGAATATATGTAGCCGAGAACAGGTTTCTATTGATGCTCATCTCAAAAAGACTTGTTTTTTGGTCCAACAACTGCGTTATATGAAGTAGTACGCACTTAGGTTTATATTTAAGCATACTTAAATCTAGTCTATCTAACATGTAAATGCAGATTTGATGTTTGAACATAATTTCAAATCGCATAAAATTTGGTGGTCTGCTAATTTCATTGAAAAACAAAATTCTTTGAAAACCCGACATATTTATGAAACAGCAATTTTAAGCCAATAAACCCTCTTTACAACATTATTTTACCAATTACCCTTGTTTGAATCCTGGCATTCATCCGTTAATGTCTAAGTTTTCTGAGAAACTGTCCCATCATGATGATTTTGACTGCAACAGCAGCAGTAGCAGAGCTGCATCTTCCGTTCCGTACATGCCATTAGAATATAATATATGCTCCACAAAAAATTGATTTGCCTTTTGATAACAATTTAGTGCCCGCTACAAACTACATGATTACATCATAGCACAACAGTACCAGTGCAGTTTGAAATTTCAATACAGTTCTCATTCAAAGTTGCTTCATCATCGTCATCAAATTAGCGCATCCAACATGCATGTTCTTGATGAATTGCACTAATAGCATTGCAAGCAAAATTGCATACTGCACCACAACTATAACGGATCATTTGCTGAGCATACCTTTGAACATCTACTTACTACACACGAGTGATGTTTCTCCTGATGAACCGTTAGTTAGTTCGTAGAAATAAGCCAGGTCAGTCGTCATTGCTTACTTTTCAGCTACCAACATTCGGATTGGAGCAATGGGAAAATGAGAAGTTGTCTACTGACTTACTTTTTCCTGAAAAGACCTTAATGATAATGGTAAGTTTCAATTGGAATTAAAAAGAGTATCGGAAATGAGTACAGACGGAATCATCAATGAAAAATATGAATAGCCTCGATTTTCTTTACAAAATACTTGACTTGATGTTTGTTTGCGAATATTAAAATGGGCCACAGGACGAATAAAATAAGATGAACAGTTATAAGGTCATGATGAAACAATGAGTGGATGTACAAACACATACATGAAACATTATCAAGTGTTCAGTGTTAAGGGACTGAAAAGTTGAGTATAATAATTATTATGAAAATACGTATCTTCGGGTGGTTGACGGTCCGTATCAAAAGCGTAGTATGAAAACCAGTTTCACTGTCGGCTGTTGAACCGGGAACTCAGTGACAATACACGGCTTCGTCTTGAGCAGAATAACTACACAAGAACGTACAATTTCCTTTTACATGTAAGGTGCACTAAAATATAAAAAGCGAGCTTTGAATTGAATATACGATATACTTTTTGCAAAATATCTACAATCTTCAACGCTTCATCCACTATATACACCTTGATGTACTCGGTTTTTCCTCGATGCTGCAGTAACTGTCATAATCAGATTACGGCAAACACATATCAGGATAATTGGTTCTGTAAGAATGACCTAGCCAGTCTCTGCTTGGCCTTTGACGCAGAATCATACTTGTTTGGCCATTGCAGGATATAATATCCTTCCTTGTTCCTAGCTTCTTCAGTGAAGCAAGCATTTCAAAAATGAAAATTTTTATTACCCTCCTCCTTGGTTTTGGGGCTGTCCAAGGACAGTTTGGAGTTCCTCCCTGTAAGCTTTTTTTATCATATTAGTGAATTAATATGTGCATCATAATCTCTAGCACACTCTCATATATGTGCCCTTAAATAATTCATCCATTTGAATTAACTTTTCAAGTCAGTTGGGGTGGTGGCAATAGACCACCAGGTCCTAATGGCTATGGCAAACCGCCAGGCCCGCCAGGTAGACCAGGACCACCAGGTGGATATAATAGACCTGATGGACCGGGATCAGGTCCACCACCAATGGGCTATCCTCCAAGAGGGGACGGACCTGTTGGAAACGCTTACAGCGATGACCCTGTACCTCCACACCCAGAATCCAGCTACGATCCTCAACGTCTCCCCTCCAAACTCCCAATTGAAGCTCCAAATGGCGTAGTTGAAATTTACAATCGTGTTGTCGACGACTTGATCGGCATTTTGAAGACTGATTTCAAGCGAAGGGATTTGGATCCCATGCCTGTTGTAATCAGGTCAACTCCACCGGGTCCAGTAAGAGTACCAGGGTATCTTCAGAAGCGACCTTTCCGAAGACCTGGTGCTGCTCTTTACAGATCTAGTGTTAGTTCAAGTGGCATGGACTTGAAATTACCTTCAACCCAAAAAATTTCTCCACCAAAAATCAAGAGGACTCGTAGAACTGCCTCGGGTGAAAGCAGATTTGGAGACAATCGTCCAGCAGTGGAAGGAGTCAATAGAGGACTAGGTAAACTCAACAAGGGTCCTATTGAGGATGACGAAAAAGAGATTCTAGGTTGGAATCCCATTTTCAGTTTATGCTAGGCCGAGTCGAGTTATTTATAACAGCAATATAAAATTGATTTTTCAGAGACAACGTCATCAACAACAACTCCAGCACCTACTACTTCCACCGCTGCACCTGAAACTTCATCCACTACTACAACTGAAGCAGCTGCAGATGAAAATGACAATATTAACATTTCCATCTCTCAAGAGAGATCTTCAGAAGAGGATGCGTTCATGAAAGCTCGAAGTGACGAGTTCTTCCCCGACACGGAGGACGAGGAAACTGAATCTCGGGAAAGAAAAGATGTCACGGTAAACAAGATTATTTATTCATTCGCAATAAATTGACATATAGGTATGCAGTGTATAGTCTATATGTATAAGCGCAGATGTAGCTCTGCTTGTTAAACTGATACAGGTTCAAATGAGTTTGTACTCACTGACTTGTCTTAAAATATACATGGCATACGAATTAATGTTCACAGAACAAGAAGAAAGGTAGCGAGAGTGAAGAGGAGCCAGAAGAAGAAGGCAAAATTGAAGACGAGAAAGAAGTAGAAAGCTTGATGCAAATGTACCACAGTCAAAACTCAAAGGACAAGGGCAAATACAGTGGCAAGAAAAAGAACAAAGATGCTAGCAAACCAGTTGTTGTAGACCCAGCCGCATCCGAAGAAGAACCAGAAGGTGAGGCAGAAGCCGAGACTGAAACTGAAACTGAGCCTGAAGCAGCACCTAAAGCAAGTGAGAAGAAAGACGACGGCTCGGGAGAAAAATTGAAATCCGGAATTATACAGAGTGAAGAATCAGAGGATGATGAGGACGATGACGATGACGCAGAAGGTAGGGATGATCAACCTGAGGATGAGTTCTCAGCAGAACCTGGAACTGGAGGTGGACAACGACCAAATGGTGGTTACTATCCCTCTGGAGGACCACCAGCAGTGTTAGTAAAATATCAATACTATTAATGATGCATTGCATTTTTTTGTATTTTTAAAACTTTGTTATTATGTCACAGACCAGCAAAGCCTAACGCAATTCTCTCAGGATTGAGCAATATTAAACGTGTTACGGATGTTCAAGTCAGTGTAGATGCCAGGAGTGCTGTTATAACTTCTAGGTAGTTACGTGCTACTATAGATACCAATCTAGAGTATGGATTACGTTAATAACATTCGTAAAAATATTGTAATAGGCTTTTAGTTGGTCCAATTGAAGTCGTCATAAACGATTCCTCAGAGCCAATGGAAAGAAATGTGAAAGCTCGCATTCCCGAACTGGAAGCTGAGTTGCTTTTAATGGTACTATTTTAAACTTTTTTTTACAAATGAATAGTTTTGCTTGAAACTGAGAATGTATCTGAAAACGATATTAATTCACCCTCTTACACTTTAACAGGAGCGTCATGGTGTAGTTTTCCTTCAAAGATTTACATTAGATAGAGCTTATGGCCAAGATGTTGAGATCTCTGTTCCAAAATCCAAGAAAGAAAAGAAGAACTCTAAGGGACCTGGAGGCCTACCACCCCCACAAGACCCTAATCATCCAATCAATGTCGAAGCTCGTCGTCAAACCAAAATGGCAGCCCACATTTCAATGGAAGTAGTGAAACTACTGAGAAGTGGAAACCTCAGAGCAAATCTTATGAGAACTGCCACATCCGCAATGAGCAAATTGAAGTTGCCAATTAAGAAAACCAAATCCAAGAAGAAATCCAAAAAGGACAAGGAGAAAAAGGAGAGTAAGGAGTAATCAAACCATGATTTCAGTCATGAGGTGTATCGGGTTTTAATTTACGAGGGCCATAGGTAATTAGTTTTGGAAAAACTTATCAACGACAGAGTGAATTATACCCATTTTTATTACTACAAACACATACCATAACATATCATTCACTCATAATATATTCAAATACACAAGATAACAGTCAAGTTTGAGTTGTTTCCTTTTTTTGTCAAATGTCACATTTTACCAAATAATGAAATAAAACATAAAGTGTTTTGTAAATTGTGATACCATGAAATGAAGAGAATCTAGAAAATTTGTTTTCATTTAATATTATTACATTTTTCACACATTATTTTTACATTGCATCATATAATTAGATATACGCTGGAGCCCGTGCAAGTCGTAGGTATCTATTCTAAGGTTGTCGCTTGCAATTTCCAATGCTATCATCCTCCATATTGGTGTATTGATTTGTTGGATACACATAGTATGCAATAGAATACGTGATTATGAATAGAAAGTAGAGAGTTGGAAACAATATTTTTGAAATTTGATCCACCCGTATTGCTGTCAAAGGAGGTGCCTTCCTTGGTTCAGCACCATCTTCCACGACTTTCCGGTTGGATTCAATCATATCAATGACTCTTATTGGGTTTGCATGAAACTGATTTCTTCGTAGTATAGTAAAGATAAATGCGCTTTGAACAATCGATAGAACTGCAAATGTTGTAGAAAATCCACAAAATGTTGAGAACGCTGTCGTGTATGAAACTTGTGACATAGATCCTGTCATGCCTGATACTTGGGTTGACATTGTAAGAAGAACTGTGACTGTCAATGATAGTCTTGCTTCGATTGCTGAACCAAGCCAGAATGAAATCCATGTGAGAAAAACGCACATCGCAATCGGGATAAAATACTGTATGAGATAATATCCAAGTTGGCGCTGGAAGTTTAGAACCACAAAAACTGATCCGTACTTTCCAGTTGCTCTGTGGGATGTCAAGCACCTTCCTATCGTTTGACCGACTAGCTGAAACTGCGTCAAATGACGACTACCAATCACTTCTAGGCTAAACGATGGGTCCCAAAAAAATTCTATTGCGGATACTGTATACGAGTAAGATGCTAGTCGGATTTCACAATTTTGCTCATCAAATGGAAATCTTCGCAAATCCATTGGGCACGATATTGTAGTTGACAAACGCACACTATAAAGTACAGTACCATTAGAATAAATTCGAAAGTAGGAATTAGGTCTTGTTGTTGCGTGAATAGTGGATTCTTTTTCGTCATTCACAAATGTATCTGGCATCCATGGGATGTGGTTCGAATCCGCATGTACAGTAACGTAGCCATCGGTAATTTGACTTTCGTACTGCAATCGGGCATCAACCCATTTTTGACGCAAAGTGAATTGTGCTTTCAGTTCCATTTTTTTATCGTCTAAAGTTTCGATTTCTCGGAGACCCAAGTTAATAAACAGTTTTCGACTTGTTTCATTTTGCCCCAAGGGAGGAAGAAGATTGCGAGAATAGTTGTCACTGGAGAGAATGCTCGTAACTTCATCATGAGATTCTACAAGCTCTTCTCCTGATGAAGATGAAAACGTCACGTATATTACAAACAGTGAAATTTTTATTCCAAACGAGTTCTCTGAGCAAGTCAGCATTTTAATTTAGAAACGGGATCTGTAAATTAATATAACTGCACGGAGTAATGTACTGCTAGTTAGTAACAAAAACGAACACCAATGATTTTGAGTACAATGTTTTGGAAACTACTCAAGGCAAGTACGCAGTCAATGAACCATGTATAAAACACTTTAGAGTAAATTGTATGTTATTCAAAGGCTTAACCACTTTATGGGCATGACTTTAATGTCTGTCTAATTGTAATCTGAGGTTGACAAATGGTTTGGATTTTGTACACTATACTTACAACGTCTTTGGTTCATTGCAAATTGTAACGCAACTGTTAAAATATTAGTAAACCGTTATATCTTTGTGACTTCCGGTTTTGAAATACTTATTTAAAGTTTCTTGCACCCATTGCTTCCAGATCACTGGAAAACCACACCCACTATGATTGGATGACAAATATTATGGATTTTTAGGTCTCATTTATGCACATATTAATAGATAATTTGTCAAATATCTATTCGCCCCACCTTAAGTAATTAGTTTTGCAACAGGAAAGTCAATCCTGAAGGTTCAGTTGTCCATACTTTCATGTATTAGCATGCGATGGGTGAAGGGTTTTAGTAAAATAGTAAATTAATCAATTATTTAATGTAAACATTATTTCGCATTAATATAATTATCAATGCCCTTTGAATGGCAGTATTGTAGGATTTGTTAGTATAAATACGTAACTTTGACACGCGATCAAACTAGTCAAATATCCTTGAATCAAAAAGCAGCAGCAAGTTTATGTGCACAGTAATGCAAGGAGTGAAAGCATTTCATTATTATCCAAAACAGTTTAGCTCAATAAAAACATTGTTATATAATATCTTATATATGGTCATTTAATTCATTTTATAATATAGTCATATTCACGTTGGCTCGAATTCATATGAGAACACATGCTTCAGATAAATTTAGATATTTTAGTCAAAAATAATAATAACTAGTTTCGTATCAAATTCGTAAAATATTATATATTACAGTCAACACAATAACATTATGAAAACAATACTTGAGCTCTAAGAACTACTTCATTTCATGAACTTAGGAATGTTAAAAGTGTTAATGTCAAACTGATTGCTAAAGGTAGATGGACTCCATTCAAAGTAACGGCGAATCCGGATGATTTCAGTAATGTGTGTTCTCTTCGACAAGCCATCGACTTTTCCTTTTTAAGTGCTTGAGTAATTTTTGGGTAGTGAATTATGTGCTTCTGAAAATGAAATGATTAAAAAGAAAATTTAACACAAAGCTGTATCTTCCTAAAGTACTTTTATGACTAATTCTAATTTAATAATAATTGAACTTACATCCAAAACAACTCTTTTCAAACCCGGCTTTGAACAAAATTGATATTGTTTCCCATATTTCCAATATCTCTCTAATTCCTTTCCATTGACATCGGACCATTCACTTTCTTCTAGCCATTTACCAACCGTTTTTCCACGTAAATTTGCAGGACTTGTGATATTCATATAATTAAAAACACTCTTGAAACTGATTCCTTCTTCAATAGCCTCTAGCTCCCTTGCATCATCTGCTAGATCTTTTTCTCTGTCCTCTCTAAAAAATTAAAAAATCAAACATGAAATGAATAACCAAAGTTGACAATGTGAAAGACTGAACTTACGGTGAAAGAAGATCCGGGTTATACGGCATGTTCAGAGGTTTTAGAACTTCCCCTTCTACTCCATCCACGTGAAGTCCTTTAAAGAAATCGTGAAACTCGTATTGACTTGTACATTGTGAGAGTGGTATGCGAGGATAGTAAAAGAAAAACACTTGGCACATTTCTTGATTTGTTGCAAGTCCTCCCTAACATTAAAAAGTTGCAAAGTAATGGTATGAGGATTGATCGACTGTAGCTTACAAAAGTTATAGTTTTACTTACAATTATGTATTTGTCAACGTCCTTTGTTTGGTATTCACATTCGGTAATAAGTTCATCTCCAGGAAGAATAACCAATTCATTCTTCAATTGTCGACTTTGTTGGTAGTTAAAGTCATAGTGGTTGTCCTAAAATGAAATGAAAGTCTTTAGCTATAATTCAATAGTTTTCAATGAGTATTCGGCATTGTCCGGCGGTTATTGTTCGTACCTCAGCGATAATTGGTAACTCAACCCCATTGCGAAAATGTCGAAGTCTGATTTTCTTTCCAGCTAAATGAAGATGCACAAGCGTATTGCTTATTCTAATCCCAGTTGGTGGTATCATCTATAAACGGCATCAAATAAATTTATATTCTTGCCGTTTGCTGAAGATATCGGGTTTTTATTCATTCATGTAGATTAACAATTCACCTTTGATGTGCACTCAGCTCCACATACGCCATGAATCAAAAATTGGTTTTGATTAGGTGGGATCAGAAGAAATGGAGAATGGCGATATCCTACCAGCATTACACCTCCGTCATACTGTCTCAGTTGATCAGTGTAAAATACACGGATGCCAGATGAGTCGGTAGCTGCAGAAAATGTAAATTGTATATAATTCGGATGAAATTTACATCGATAAATAGAACAAAATGGTTATAATCCAGCAAAAATTCATCTTCACTAACTTGTGAGATGTCCGGGATTTTCATAGTGCATTTCTACCATAAAATATGTTGCTCCTCCATGCTCTTCGCCCAAAGGACTGCCTACGTGGTCGGGAAGCATTTCTCCTATTAGTGTGAAGAAAAAAAGTGGCTTTGAGTTTATTTTAAACAGGCTACACATTTTTTTCCTGTAAATGTGCACAATTTACCTTCCGAACCAACCACCCATGTCAATGAAAATGCGACACAGTTTTCCCCCCATTGAGCAGGCATATTCGGAGTGTAACAAGTACCTCCTGGATGAGAGGTATGATGCCGGTCAAAAAGGAGTACTTGTTCTGCAGGAACACGGCACTCGAACAAAACAATGTGGTGCACAATGTTTCGGTTTTCTTTTTGTATAAGAGGTTTCCACTACAAGTAACAATCCAAATTGAATTATCATATAATCAACGAAATCAGAATTTTAATGCGTTTTAATTGCTTGCTTGCTTTCATGGGTTTCACCTTACCCCAATCAAATGGTGTTTCTTGCTAGTATCCGTAAATTTGACTATTTTGCAGTAATACGTAGTATTTTTAGGTTCAACTCTTGCCTACATGAATGCATCAAACATATATTCATCTATTAAAAGTAAAAATATGTCTAGTGTTAATTCACTAACCTTATCCATTCGGAAATCCCATACTTTCACTCCGGGATATAATTCAGGATTTTCATCAGGAAAAGGTGGATATGCGCCACTACAGTATAATAAAAAAAATATTCAAATGTGCGAAAATATATTTAATTTATAAGGCAAAGTCAAAAGATCATACCCGTCTGCTAAAATTACACTTCTAGCTCCACGGTTGACAGTACCATGATAAGGAGCACGGAAGTTTCCTCCTCGTATTTCTGGCTTGGAGTCACTGTAGGCCCAAATGAGTCGCATCGTATCATTCTAAAAAACAATAAAAGTATTCCATCCGTTATCTTTAAAATATATATCATCACCAGTCAATTACTCGTGTCAAATAATTTGGATGTTGCATTTCTTACAGTAATGACAATATCTGAAGGATCACAAGTATCCCAACGTCTTTTGAAAGAGAAAGTGGTCCATCCGTCTCGAATTTCAAAGTTGAGTAATGTATAGTCTTGCTTCGAATCCTCTATGGGGTGAGCATTGTCGATTGCGTAAAAGTCCTGCGCGTGAACATAATAATTGTTCATCTTGAAATATCTAGTTATAAGCAAGCAATGTAGATCCATATATTCCTTATAATAAGGCTTACTAATAGTCTGGGACTTCCGTCTGAATCCTGCCAAGCGATTGCCATATCTCCACCTGCCATTCCACCGTGTGGAGAGAAACCAACTCCAACATAACCCGATGCTCTTGCAGAGAATTCCATAAATAGCCAATATTGCGATCCATCCGACCCGTCTTTGGTGTTTTTCCAACGAAACTTGATTCCATAGTCTTCATCTAAATTTACCTGATGTGTCCATTCTCCATCCCCTTCAGAAACAACTTTTGCCTCAATTCGCAAAGATAATAGAACTATTGTCACAAGTAATTTCTGCCACTCCATTAGGAATTTTTTATTAAATCTTGTAATACAGTCGTGTTTTCTAAGAGAAAAAACTGGACATTGGAGTTTAGAGGAAAAAATCCTCTTACTGTGTATACTTTTCCCGTTGTAGCTTGGTACAGCCAACATTCACTCGATTGCTGTTTAAAGGGCTTGTAGCTATTTACTAATACTTGTTGTGTATTCATGCATTAAATACATCATCTTTTAAGTTTGCTGAGCATTAAATAGGCTATATCCATTCTCTCCGTCAGCAGTAAGGATTTAAATTTTCAGAAATCATGCAACTAAACGGTCAGTATTGTAAAAGTGTGGCTAAGTTAAAGCAGATCACCGCATGGTATACTATAGAAGCTCTTACAAACTGTTTGTTAATGCCTACTTATAAAATGTATGCACGTGTTGTCCTTTCACCTTTGAAATGGTCTTGTTATAATATTGCTTGTTATTTTTACAAGTACTGCCGTCTGAGCTTAATAAATCCTTATTAGTGTCATGTTGTTGTTAGTAAGCTTTTGGGTTTATTGATACATCTCATAAAATGATTTCCGTTCAACAACGTCAGTGACGGTACTTATCTGTTGACTCAGTTTCTGTCTATTTGCCTTGTAATTCCAAATACTTTGACCGATAAGTACAGATAATGGCTATAAATATATGAACGATGCAGTCTTGAAGTGCATTATGTCATATCTGATTGAGCTAAGAAATTGAATGAAGTTCATTGTGATTTTCATTACCAACAAGGAAAGGGCATTAAACGTGACCTTTCTTCACATAAAGCACATTACATGCGAGCTATATTTGAGCCGATTAAAAACATATTTGTTGCGTTACTTATGTGTGAAACTGATAGCATTCATAAGGTATACAAACTAACACTGTTTTTCATTACATGAATACAATTCTATGCTTGTTACAGAAGAGCATAGTTTAGGAACGGGAATATTTTTTAACACAGTAAATTGAGCAGCGACATGCATTCAGAACCATAATGAATTCAAAAATTTAAAAGCTCATGAGTTAGTTTACTAGTATACGTCAATATTTTATTGGTAACAAGAAACCAGTTTATTACCAAACAGTAAAAAATGGAATATTCAGAGTTAGGTTTAAATTTCACCAGATGTAGGAAGGCAGCTTCACGACATTACTGCATTCTTTATTTCTTTGGGATTTGTAGTCTGCATTGACGTATCCTTGCATTTTCTTAGTCAAAACTTCGTCATTTGAAGCTGTCAAATCTGATCCACATCCACGAGATGATTTTTCTTCTTGAAGGAAATCATCTTCTGTCATTTGTGAGACCGCTTGAGCAGCAAGGACACATCTAATGGCAAGTGCAAAATTTTCGACGGTTGCATCTGGAGTCAAGCCAGTGCACACGGTGCGCTCATCATTAACTTGGTAGCTCCCTGTTCTAGTCAAAATCGCCTTCATTCCTAGAGCTTTTGCTCCTACTATATCTTCATTTATATCCTATGAAACGTAAAATACGAGTCAAGAAAAACATAGAATAACATTTTTACAGTTTCAAAAATTAAACACATGCATTTTTGAGATATTTCACTAATATGAACAAGAAGCGTAGAGTATCTTGTCTTTCAACATTCTGGTCGTACAAAACCAATGAAATAAAATATTTTATGTGACTCAAACGATGCACCTGCTAACTTACATCTCCAATTACCAAGACTTTTGAGTAGTCCAAATCTGACCAACCAATTTTCTTGCATAATGCTTCATAAAATTCTTTATACGGTTTGCACATCGTCACTGGTTCAGAATCAGAGCAAAATGTCAGCATACTAACGAAAGGACCGGGACCTAAATACACATTCCGGACATCCGGTGACACCGACCGTTTCATTAGGTTAAGGGCTATCATTGGAGCACCATTCTGTAGAAGACTAAAATAGTTTTATTAGAGTCATTAAAGTAGGTATCATATTACCCCAAAGCAAAAACTAATAGGGTAAGGATCAAGAATATTATTCAGATTGAAGACATACTTCATTCCTTTGGAGAGTAATCTGTAATCAAACTGAGTTGATGGAAGTCCAATAATTACACAGTCTTCATTGAACCTTTTATTATACTCTCCAGCAAAGTCTTGGAGCACATCCTCTTCCACAAGATAATACGGTCGTTGAAGATTATTCACTTTCAAATATTGTTTGCAAGCATCTGAGGAAGTGAAAATATCATCCAATCATGAGAGTGTGAAATAGCAGTGGAACGTATGTGCAGAAGAAGAATGTGGGGCTTTAGGGCAACTTTTATTTGCTGGCGTGTCTTCATAGTAGGGTTACAAATTTGAGTAAAGTAAGTTTGTGGTGTACAGCTGGTGATGCAGACCATAGAGCAGAGCAAATCGCCAAGCTCAATTTTTAGAGATCCAGTTTTGTTCATGTCAAAGGTGAGAAGATAGACAAGCCTTGAAGGTGGTACTGTTATCAAAACTCTTGTGGCATGAACTATCAAGCTCACCTTTCAACCATAACAAAAAAGAACACTTATAATTAAAATTCATCCCTGCTTCCACAACAACAAAAAACAGTACGCCACCTCACACTCTTGCTCACTTTGACACACTGTCAATATCGTGGAGGGAGCCCTACTCATTAGTCATTATTACCAGCCCAGTCCCCAAATTCCATTCTTTGCACATCCAAATCACAGCCACATAATTTATCAGTTATTAACAGTTAAAAAAGTGCTAAATAAATGAAATTACTAGTAGATTTCAGTCATCCCATCCAGTCGTACTGACGATTGCCACACGTAATTGGTTTTCTTTTTACAACTTTACCACTACAATGTATTGAGTGGATTGGAAAGGAATTTAAGCAGCTTCGATACTCCCATTTTAAAGGTCGTTAGTCGGTTTTGGGGCTCCCATTTGTCATCACATCTCTTCACGTCAACAATTTTAATAAGGGACTAGCCGTGACAGGTCACAAAAGTAAAACAGCTTTGATTGATAAGCTTAAAGGTTGTACTAGCCATGGCTCAGAAAGGAAAGTCTCCGTTGGATAAAAAAGGAAAAATATTTTTCGAAAAGGTAGGTTATAAATGGGTGCATCAAAAGCCACAATGTTTATCAAAACCGTTTAATCTGTTGCAACTGATTTAAAATTGTCCCCAAACTTGAGTTTACGTAATATAATGTAACCATTAGTCATTAAGCCTGTTGATCGTACGGGCGTTGTTTGACTCCAGACCGTACCTAATCAGCTTACGTTCAATGTTTCAAGTAATAATGTTGAGCTGGTTCTGATTGTTTGTTGTAGCAAGATGGAGCTTTGTGTGGTCAGCATTGTCTCAACAATGCCCTTCAATCATCCTTATTTAGTGCTGTAGACTTGTCAGAAATCGCTCGCCAGCTCGATGAGAAGGAGCGTCAGACGATGGCTGAGCGAGGAACAGATACCAAGGAGTACCGTGAATTCATTGCTGTATAAACTTATCTTTAATTTCCATCTCAACTTTCTCATGTCTAATAGCAATTAGAATAATTTGTATTTGTGCTTTTTCATGATTGCAGAATCCATCCTCCAATTTTGATGACTCGGGCTACTTCAGTGTCCAAGTTTTATCAGAGGCACTAGGGAATATGAATTTAGAGCTTGTATCATTCCAATCAGATGACTCTCGAGCTGCCAAAGCGAGGAATGCCCCGGTGTGAGTACTCATCCCTTTTCTGCCATTTATTTAGCGATTAAGAAAGAAAAAGGAGTTCTCTTAAATAGCCAGTATTGTGATTTGGGCTCATTTTTATAATTTGCAGAGAGGAGCGCTTGTTTGTATGTCACATGGAAGACCACTGGTTCTCAATGCGCAAGTTTGGCCAGCAGTGGGTAAATCTCAACTCCACTCTAACTGGTCCTGAGCTTCTCACAGATACCTACTTCAATATGCTCTCTCTACTCTCCAAAACGAAGGTCATTTAATCATATCAGCAACGTGAGGGTGCTTGGCCCTATTAACTATATGGGAAAGTGGACTGGGATCTACTGTTGAACTATGAATGATGATGATAATCGGAGCAATGACGAGACTAACGAGTATCAGCGAAACCA
>LJIJ01002192.1:0-30080 GCA_001718145.1 Orchesella cincta
AAATATTGACGTTTGGTTATGGAATTTGGAACTGGAAATGGATTTGGATTTCTGAAGCTTTTTGTTGAAGCAAGTTATGGCAAGTTTTATATTTTGAATGACATCCATTACGGATGAACAGCTTGATTCAACTTAGATCGTTTGTTTATGAGATGCAAAGGTTAAAGAGAATTACGGTAGTGTACGGGTATCCGAAACAGCGAAAAATGATTTATAAAACGTCATGATGATTTGTAATTTGGTAGTTAAAACATTTAATGAGAATTTTCATTATATCTGTAATGCATTTATTTATTGTTTTATAAAAAATATATGAAATGACTAGTTTTTCTAACATTTGAGCAAGTAAGCTTTATTTTATCCGCATAAAGCATAAGTATTCTGTTGTCATTCTTTGTGGAATGGAAAGCGTCGTCACCACTACTTTTATGGCGATGTCATATGAAAGACAAATGTATAAACAACAATACATGTTTTAACAAGTCTTAAAATGAAATAAAAATTATGAAGTTCCTCTTGACGTTCCATATACAAAGACGATTGTTCAATTTCCATACACACTAAAACAGGAAAAGGTATCGACTACTAATCTGATTATGAAAGAAAAAAAGAAAGAAAAAAAAGAAAGGTACATGAGTAAATATTTGATATAAGTTCGACTTGCGATTATGAAGTTGAGGAATAAGCACAATAGTTTTATAATGGCAATGTAACCTGCAGTAATAACAATAACATTACTTAAATGCAATGCATGTAAAAAATGTTTGGAGTATAATAGAAATAATTAAGATGCATGATATTTTATATGAGTTGAATTTGAAGAATATTGAATGGTGATCGGTGTCAATGATATTTAAAGTGATTTCTTGATATGACTACTAATAAATATCGTGATAATACGAACGGCATAGCTTGTGATTTGAATTATAATTGGGTGTTTTATTTACATAAATAAAAATTATAGTTAATGATGTATGCCACAATATGCTGTTATAATTTACGATATTCCCTGTCGGTGGTAATGTAGCATTTCAAATGCTAATGGTAAAAAAGTATATCTAGTTTATGAAATAAGTGGTAAACTTGTTGTTTTACCCAAATTTTTTAATTAAATTCATATTCAGACGTAAGACAATTTGCGTTGTCGTGAGATTTTTATTTTGCTAAACAGGAAACTGGTGATCATTTCAGCTATTTTTGCGTGTAATTGCTCGTCAGTGGGAATCAACTAGAAGCTTCTTCTCCTGTAGAAGAAAGTCTTCCTTATTAAAAAAATAATTCAAATGCAACAGGACATTTGGTTGGAATGGTTGGTTTCGTGTTTTATCGACTTTTATGTGAGTATAATATCCACTTCTTTAAATGCAAGCGTAGGCATACTTCAATACCTAATAATATGTGTGACATTGTGGTTTATTGTACAACAAAGGAGTAATAGACCGCTATACAAATTTCAAGTTGCTTATTTCGTGCACGCGACGTGACGATTAGTAATCCCAAACTGGGAAAAGTAATTTGCATTTGTTGGTTCCACAATATGTGAAAGAGAGACATGCCTCAGAGAAATTTGTTGTTGTGGCTTTTTGCACTTCTTCTCTTTTTCATTAGTGACTTTCCTAAATGAAACGCGTTACCTATATAGACCCAAAACAGAGTCTCAAGCTTGTTATTTGGATATTAATTATGCATGAACGTGAGACTGAGTTTTCAATGTCAATGACATTTCTCAAAGCCGCTGCATGACCAAATGTACTCGTTTGCGCTCACTTGTGGCAAAGTATGTCCTAGCAAGCTTCAAAGTCCAGCTCTCTTGAGTTTTTACACTCATAAAAAGCCGTATTCTTTCAACTGTTTGTACGGCTACTTTTCCACGGTTGTCAGAAATCGCATTTGGTACTTGCAAGAGAAAGTGTTACTGTCTGTTTGAATATTTTGTGAGTGAAATGTTCAAACTTTCAACGAGGCTCAAAGGTCACTTTCACTCCAAACAAGTATCATAGCCTCAATGTTACAAAATTTATGGAAAGTATGGAAAGCTGTCTTTTCAATGTACCGAATGGATTTTGGACAATTTGCAACAAGCCTAGGTTTGTAGCCCACATTTTATAAAATTCCCAACCATGTCCCGGTAGAAGTATATGTGTTAAGAGTGTGCTTGTTTTTTAACTTGAAAGTTTCTCCCCGTCTCTACCAAATTATTTAGGGAAGGGAAAGTCAAGAGCGAAATTTGTTACAAAGCGTTATATTTTGGTTGGAAAACTTCGTAACCATTGAGGTAGCACATAGCTGAGAAGTCATTTCCCTGTTTCATTCGCGAAAATGTTTCCTGTCATATACGTTGCGCTCAGAGACGTAGCAGCAAATGGGGTGGCCTGGATCATAGTTTTCAAAATTTTAGGTTTTGTGTATATGAATTTCACTTGCAGCAAATAAGTGAATTAGTTGATTCCAAAGGATGTAAAGGGTAATATATGTTTCCAATGTAACTAACGCACGGAGTATGAAGGAAGTCGACTACGTACTTTGTAATTTATTTTCATATAAATAGTTTAAATTTACCATTTTAAATCAACATTCAACATTTACCTTTTCAATAACTTCATGGAAAAACTGAAATAGGAAATAATTTTAAAATCGTTTGCCTTTGATTTCGTTTTTTTACAACCATAAACCAAGCAGTTCCGAATCCATTACTAATATACCGTATAAGTTTGAAAGATGGCGATTTAATGTCAGTGAGCATACTACATACAAAATTAGTTATGATGTCGCTTTCCTACACTTTGTTTCAGGTTGCTGAAGGTCGACTATCCTTATACTCCGTGGTAGTTACATTGGAAACACAACATTGACCGTCTACATTCTTGGCTGATTCTAATTCGAAGCAAATTTTATTTGAATGTCCAGGTATAATCATGTGCGTATCATTGCAAGATTACAAAATAATCAATGAGCCAAACAAATTGAACTTTAAGTAGCTATTAATGAGGTTGTATGCATAAATCAAACCGGCACTTTTTCGTCATTTGGCCTGAAGCGAACTCGTGAATAAACGTGCCAAAATGAATAAGAATGAAGTTCGTTCGTTTTCGAAAGACAGGATTAATTAATCGCTAAGGTCGCTCTACAGCCCAATTCTAGATCGCAAATAGTTTTTCGAAACTGAAAAAAGCTCATAGAAAAACTATTTGCGATGCTAGAATGGGCCAGAGCGACTTAGCCGATTTAATAATCCATGTCTTCTCGAAAACTTGAACGAAACTTCAAATCTTTATCATTTGTGCACGTTATTCACGAGTTTCGCCTTCAGCAAATGACGAAAAGTGGTGATTTATGGCATACAACCTCATTAAATAGCTACTTAAAGTTCAACTGTTGTTTTGCTCATGAATTTTTTGTAATTTTCTTGCAAAATGAACGCACATATTATACGTGACATTCAATAAATGTGCTTCGAATTTAGAATCAACCAAGAATGTAGAACGGTAATGTTTTGTTTCCAATGTAACTACCACGGAGTATAAGGATAGTCGACTTCAGCAACCTGAAAACAAAGTGTAGGAAAGGACATCATAACTAATTTTGTATGTAGTATGCTCACTGACATTAAAATGCCATCGCCATCTTTCAACTTATACGGTATTTTAGTAATGATCGGAACTGCTTGGTTTATGGTTGTAAAAAACGAAATCAAAGGAAACGATTTTAAAATTATTTCCTATTTCAGTTTTCCATGAAGTTATTGAAAAGGTAAATGTTGAATGTTGATTTAAAATCGGTAAATTAAACTATTTATATGAAAATAAATACAAAGTACGTAGTCGACTATCCTCATACTCCGTGTTAGTTAATTGGAAACATATATTACCCTTTACATCCTTGGAATCAACTAATTCACTTATTTGCTGCAAGTGAAATCATATACACAAAACCTAAATTTTGAAACTATGATCCAGGCCACCCATTTGCTGCTACGTCTCTGAGCGCAACGTATATGACAGGAAACAATTTTTCGCGAATGAACAGGGAAATGACTTCTCAGCTATGTGCTGCCTCAAATGGTTACGAAGTTTTCCAACCCAGACATAACGCTTGTAACAAATTTCGCTCTTGAACTTTCCCTTCCTAAATAATTTGGTAAGACGGGGAGAAACTGTCAAGTTAAAAACAAGCACACTCTTAACACATATACTTCTACCGGGACATTTGGGAATTTTAAATGTGGGCTACTAAACTAGGCTTGTTGCAAATTGTCAAAATATTCGGTACATTGAAAGACAGCTTTCAACTTTCCATAAATTTTGTAACATTGAGGCTATGATACTTGTTTGGGAGTGAAAGTGACATTTGAGCTCGTTGAAAGTTTGAACATTTCACTCACAAAATAATCAAACTGGCAACAACACTTTCACTTTCTCTCGCAATGTACCCATATGCGATTTCTGACAACCGTGGAAAAAGTAGCCTTTCAAACAGTGAAAGAATACGGCTTTTTATGAGTGTAAAAACTCAAGAGAGCTGGACGTCAAGCTTGCTAATACAAACTTTGCCACCAGTGAGCGCAAATGAGTACTTTTGGTCATGCAGAGGCCGGATGGGCTTTGAGGAATGTCATTGACATTGAAAACTCAGACTCACGTTCATGCATAATTAATATCCAAATAACAAGCTTGAGACTCGTTTTTGGGTTATACAGGTATCATGTTTCATTTCGGAAAGTCACTAATGAAAAAGAGAAGCAGTGCCAAAACCCATAACAACAAATTTCTCGGCGGCATGTCTCTCTTTCACATATTGTGAAACCAACAAATGCAAATTACTTTTCCCAGCTTGGGATTACTAATCGCCACTTGGCGTGCATGAAATGAGCAACTTGAAATTTGTATAGCGGTCTCTTTTGTTGTATATTAAACCACAATGTCACACATATTATTAGGTATTGAAGTATGCCTACGCTTGCATTTAAAGAAGTGGATATTATACTCACATAAAAGTCGATAAAACACGAAACCAACCATTCCAACCAAATGTCCTGTTGCATTTGAATTATTTTTTTAATAAGGAAGACTTTCTTCTACAGGAGAAGAAGCTTCTAGTTGATTTCCACTGACGGGCAATTACACGCAAAAATAGCTGAAATGATCACCAGTTTCCTTTTTAGCAAAATAAAAATCTCACGACAACGCAAATTGTCTTACGTCTGAATATGAATTTAATTAAAAAATTTGGGTTAACAACAAGTTTACCACTTATTTCATAAACTAGAAGATGTATACTTTTTTACCATTAGCATTTGAAATGCTACATTACCACCGACAGGGAATATCGTAAATTATAACACCATATAGTGGCATACATCATTAACTATAATTTTTATTTAGGTAAATAAAGCACCCAATTATAATTCAAATCACAAGCTATGCCGTTCGTAATATCACGATATTTATTAGTAGTCATATCAAGAAATCACTTTAAATATCATTTACACCGATCACCATTCAATATTCTTCAAATTCAACTCATATAAAATATCATGCAACTTAATTATTTCTCTTATACTCCAAACATTTTTTACATGCATTGCATTTAAGTAATGTTATTACTGCAGGTTACATTGCCATTATAAAACTATCGTGCTTATTCCTCAACTTCATAATCGCAAGTCGAACTTATATCAAATACTTACTCATGTACCTAATTCTTTCTTGTTTTCTTTCATAATCGGATTAGCAGTCGATACCTTTTCTTGTTTTACAATTAGTGTATATAGAAATTGAACAATCGCCTTTGCATATGGAACGTTACGAAGAACTTCATAAGTATATTTCATTTTAAGCCTTGTTAAAACATGTATTGTTGTGTATGCATTTGTCTTTCATGTGACATCGACATAAAAAGTAGTGGTGACGCTTTCCATTCCACAAAGAATGACAACAGCTTATGCTTAATGCGGATAAAATAAAGCTTACTTGCTCAAAATGTTATAAAAACTAGGGATTTCATATATTTTTATAAAAACAATAAATAAATGCATTACAGATATAATGAAAATTCTCATTAAATGTTTTAACTACCAAATTACAAATCATCATGACGTTTTATAAATCATTTTTCGCTGTTTCGGATACCCGTACACTACCGTAATTCTCTTTAACCTTTGCATCTCATCAAACAACGATCTAAGTGAATCCAGCTGTTCATCCCGTAATGGGATGTCATTCAAAATATAAACTTGCTTAACTTGCTGGCAACAAAGCTTCAGAAATTCCCAAACCCATTCCAGTTCTAAATTTCCATACCCAAACGTCAATATTTTCAACTTTGGTAGGAGCACCATTCTACCCACATCCCATTGGCCATAAAACCGTTCATTTCTCGCGCATATAAATTTCAGATTTTTCAACGTATCCTTAAAATTATTAACAACATCCAAAAAATCATTTACCAAAGAATTGGGCAAGGCATCTCTGACACTGCTGCACAAAATCAGCACTTCCAATCCCCAGCCTGCAGCTGCTAACTTTTGCAAAGCTGCACTGTCCATTGTTGCCATTTCAAAATGTTTAATGTTGGGTGCAAGAGAAGTTAGAAAATCAGCAGACACAACTGGTGATTTCAGAAGCTCATTAACTCTTAATGAACTTAACTGTTGCCCATACTGAGTTAAAAGCTGGATAGAAAATTCAGTTTCCATGTGCAGATACTCAAATACAGCCAAAAGATGAAGCCCTGTCAACTTCTCCAGGCTTGTCAGTCTAGGTAATCTTACGGTGTCTTCTTCCATATAAACACCACCAATCATATTTATTGAAACAATATTCGGAAGTAAATGCAGAAGGGAGAAAAAAGTTTCCATAACTCTTCCGCCAATAACCAGCTCATTGAAATGAACCCCTTTCAGATGATGACCGTAACGAGAAAATAGTAGCTGGAATGCTTCCGTTCTTCTCAAGGTGTCCTCTTCATTGCGCCCTGCTAAACTTATCGAGATTCCTCCTGTAATGAATGGATTTTCATCAGGAAATGGGCGTGAATTCATGTGTCCCATGAATTTTTCAATCCCTTCCACGTTCCAAAAACGGCAAGTTCTCTCAACTTGAGATAGCTTAGCCAAATGTTGAATATTTGCTGTAGAATTACGAATATCGGGGCAATGTGAGAGTAGCTGATTTATACCATGGTTTATGCTCTTTGTGACACCACGAAGTTGCAAAATTGATGAGAGTGGAAGGTAGTCTTCAATTATAGGAAGAACCTAATTAAAAGCACACAATTATAACATACATACGAGAAACAAGTATAATGGAAAAATATTGAAATCCGATTCTTACCATTGGAAACAATGCTGTTCTCCTTTGTGACATCATTAACTGACGCCATTCTGGACAGGTATTGATTGCTGCGTGGAAATCAGCGGGTGGTAAATTGAGCAAGATTTTGCTCCCAATTCTGTAATTGAGAAGAAAATTAATATTAGTGGGCTTTAGATTTTAGAGATTGAGTTGCCGTGTGAGGTTACAAACTTCGGGTAGCAACAAGGGTATAGTTCCGGGTGAAGTGTGAAGCCTTCCTTCCTCCTCTTCCATTTCCTCGGTATGTTATTTAGGATAATTAGGATGTTATTTATTTAGAAAATAAGTAATGACTAATTAAATGCTGATTACTTTTGAGAAATTTAGCAACCAAAGTAGACACAGACAAGGTTTCTTGCATGAATGTGGACGAGGTGATGGAATGAATTAGTACAACGAGACTTTGCATATTGATCGGTATATTTAGCATAAACGAAGTATTCCAGATACTAGAAAAGTCTGCATGCTTCATGCTTTTTATGTTATTATAATTTGAGAAATACATATTGTGAGACAACCAAGTGCATGGGTATTTACCATAAAAGTACACAGCTTAGTGTTCTCAGCTTGGAAGAGCATGGACATAAATAAAAAAAGGTTTGCTACCCAAAATATGTGGAGTTGAGGCATACGACTAATCCAGCCTCATGTTTCTTAACAGAAAAAAACAGGCGTAGGGATTAAAATCCTGAACCCTTTCAACTTTTATGAAGTCTTATGCATTTTTTAAGCCTTTATGTTTGAATTAAGCCAAAGGTTTTAATGGTACAACTACAGTGAAGTGAATAAAGGTACCTTTTTAACGTTGAAGAAAATGCATTTAATGACGAAGTATTTCATTGTTATGCTGGTTGAGCTTTTAGTATTTTTGGTATGAGCAAAACTGCGTTCCTCTAGTAGTCTCTTCTTCGACTGAACTTCGTCATTTGAAATTCAAGGGTTTCAATATTATCACTCATGAATATAATCCAATACACAATAGAACACTTTTTATAGTGCAAAACGCATTTATATGCATGATGTTGTAATAAAAAAAATTATGTCGTTTTTAAGTAAAATGTTCATTTTCTGTTATAAATACCACTAAGCTAATTAATCAAAATTAAAATTAAATGATCCCATTTTATTCAAAGAAACGACATACATATAACATAACCGATTACAAACTAGCTCAATAAGTCATACTGCCAATGCAATCACTTAACTAACACTACATTTTCCTAAAGATTACTCGTTCCGTCTGCAAAGTTGAGTTGTTGTCAATCACAATCTTGCTCAACATTGGTAAAACGCAAAACAAATGCCTTGTATACATCTCCGATAATCCAGTTTCCTCCGCATTCTCGATCTGACTTTCATCATTCACTCCCAAATATAGTATCTCTAGGTGCTTGCAGCTGCGGTTCAGGAACTCCCAGATCCAATCCACCTTCAGAGCGACATACAGCAAAGTCAGAATTCTCAGTTTTGGCAGCATCACAAAGTTTCTCGGGTAACTTCGATAATCCCAAAGACAACGCCACGTATGTGGTGTCCACATCAGCTCCAGAGTGACCAAAGAACTTGCAAAATTATTCACCGCTGCCAACAAATCAGGCAAAGATTCCAACCCAACAGCCCAGACAAATCAAGAGACTCCAACTCCCACTTGTGGCAGCCAACTTCTTCAGCACGGAGATATCCGACGTATACATTTCAAACTCTTCAATGTTTGGAGCAAGGCCTGGGGAAAGTTCTTGAAATCGCATAAAAACTGATCATCCAAAGCCAACGACGTCAACTGGTAACCATATGCATCAAGAAACCGGAGGCAAAACGTGGTGTATGAATACTGATCCACATTTTGAATATTGTCTATACGAAACTCTTCTAACTTCTCCAGTTTTGGAGGTTAAGCGATTTCAAATCATAAGCGTCCACATGTACAGCTGGGAATCATAGATGGTGATTGACTTCAAGTTTGGAAGAAGCCTGAGGAGAGAGACGTACGATTCCAACAATCCAAACTCGAGTGGACGCTCCGTGAACCGAAACTTTCGCACGTGATGCCCATAGCGAATAAGTACTTGGCGAACGGCTTCAACCCTCCGATTTGTCTGCTCCTCCGTCACTCCTTGGAGATTGCGGGTGTTTATGGAACGACCAATAAATGGGTTCCTTTCGGGAAATGGGTGTGATTCCATCAGACTCATGAACTTGGCAATCTTCGTTCCACCGGTGAGCATCTCTTCAAATCCATTGTCGCTGGATAATAGCTTATCAGTCCAGTGGTTGACGAGTTTACTGAGTCGACGACATGCTAAAATCGTTTCCCGAGGTAGATGCCCCTTCAGCATTCCAAGAATCTTTAGTGAAAAAAGGGGATGAAATATGTGATATGAGCAATTATAAACTTATTTTATTAATTAATTATTTGTTAAATGGAGTACCTTCGGGAATAAAACGGCGTTCTTTTTTGGAGTCATCAACTGATTCCATTCAGGACAGGTGTTGATCGCTGTCCAGAAGTCCTTTGGCGATAAGCCTAACAAGATCCGTTCCCAATTCTGAAATTGAAGACAATTAAAGATAGCTCTTATGAAGTCAGATATTCAAACACACTAATTCAGGCATGGAATCGATTTCCAATGAACGTCAATCGTGATTTAACCTCTGGTGACAACATTGGAGTAGTTGGTGGTGACGACATGGCCATTCCCAGATTCCTACGTTCCTCCCTGGACCTCCAATTGAATTGCGCCTAACGACACTTCACTTAAACCTTGACAAATTATTAATAACAGAATTTTTGATGATTGGATTTAAGATCTAAAATCCAGCTCACAACTCAGCAAAATATAAACAAAATCAACACGAACGAAAGCAGAGAATAAAAGTAGTTCAAGTTTAAATTTGGCGCGAAACATTCCACTCAATGGCTAGCAGAAGGTCGTTTTGGCTTTGGTCTTTGTTTCCCAGTGCGATGTTTGATATGTACTTCGGTTTTATGTAAATTGCTCATGCATGAGCATTGAGCAGAGAACTGCCTCAGGTAGACCACCATGAATTTTTAACGCAATATCATCGATTTATTATGCAGTTTCCATTGTTAATGTCACGGTGGAAGAAAATTTCCGTGACAGAGATTCTAGGCTGAGGAAGATATAGCACTGACTTAATATGGGAAAGGAAGCTCAAGATAAGATGCCACCTTGCTATTTCCCATATGGCGAGTCTGGCCATTGAAAATGTTTCTTTTTACATCAGTAGTAACAGCTGAAGGTCAACAGTCGTTATCATTCCATTCCTAGACCATTGTCTCAAGCTGCCCCAAAGCAGCTCTGGAGAAAAGGCAATATCTAACAAGTCTCGCGGAAATGATTACTGCCGTATCTCTACCACCACCAGAATGATTTAATTTTTGTTTCTAAGAACTTTAAGATTCATAAGTTTTCAACAGTAGCAAGACCAGTCCAAAACCAAACCGCTCATACAAAAATGTCTCGACTAAAGCCAATAACTTTGTCGAAAATGAATCCAACCCACGATAAAATTCGTGAAGATAGTATAATTTCTGTTACTATAACTGAAACCCCATTGTTGGCATCATACGTTCAACCAAAAGACAAGAATGGTGACGTTCTCGCCTTTACTTTAACAATGTGGCACACAACAAGGAAGCAGCGAGAATTGGCTAGGAATTGTGAGAAAATATGAATTGGTAAGGTAAGTATATTTTTTATGAAAAAACTAAAAACATCAGCAAAGTTGTTAAACAAAGTAAAAGTTGAACATGATGTCGCATGTTACTATATATTCGCAGTTCATACTTGTTTCTAATGACAGAATGAAATTGTAATTCAATGATTCAATTGATAAGTAAGAAATATGTTATTTTTTATTAGCATTCAACCCCTAAACATGTCATATCATGTACAACCATAGTTGGTTTACTTGAATACAGTTTATTTTACAGAATTATTCGATAATAATGAATGGACAAATATTTATCAGCAGTCATACCAAAAGAATGTTCATGACTTGCCATAGTATTTTTGAAATAGGTTAATTCGAAATAAAAGTATGTTATGCTTAGTCTAACAATTACTTTGTTAATAAAGCAACTATATTTGGCTAAATTTTTATAAATGTTTTTAAAATGCAATGTGAGGAAGCTAAATTCAGAGATATTGAAATGGAAGTATTTCCCAAAGTTGTAAACTACTTGTTAAAGGAGCCTTTTGGTTTCTCCAAGCGCGTTGAATAATTTTTGCACACCATAGCTCCCTCTGCTCCTGAAAAGTCGAAGAGATCATTTCTCGCCTACAATCCTTCTCATGTTTCATTTCATTTTGATACTGGCTGAAACATTCTGCAGGGATGACACCTTTGCGAAAGTATAAGCAGAAAATGGCAGCATCCAACACGTCAGCACAATGGACCAGATTGCCTACTTAAAAAATTATATTTGAAACTCTAACTGTACATATTTCTTTAATGTAATAATATAACAAATAGATTAGCTGTCACCTTGGTAAATGGGTATATTCATGAGGCTAATTGCACATCGATTGGGCTTTAAAACTTGCAAAGGTGGTTCAAATCTCTCAAACAGCTCTGACAAATCGTTTCGTTTAACAAATTGGGAGTTTTCTGTGTCCAACTGAGTCCAAACTTTATAAAACATTTCAAAGTGTTGACCATCAAGCTGGCACTCAATAAGTTTGATAGCTCGTGAGTAGCTTTCCAGTAATACGGCTGTCAATAGGTTTACTAGTATCACAAAAGTAATAAACAAAAACGATAAGACATAAATGTTAGCTACAGTATCGTTTCCACAGACTCCTGATGTATTCTCCTTGTTATAATCACAAGACCCCTCAAAGGTTAGAAGTATGCTAAGACTGTGCCAATCTGGAATTTGATAAAAAATTGTATTTGCAGAACCGTATTAAACTGAACGAGATTAATTCAGACTCTCTTGCACTTACTAGCAGCAGTAATTAAAGGGAAAAGTGAAATAAATGCCTTTTTCAGCGAGTAAAAAGATGAAAAGTAAAACGAGTCTACAAATTCTTTATAAAGTTCCATTCCCAGTAAAGAATAAACGTAGACGACCAAAAGGAGGAGTATACAAAGGTTGAAAAACTCTGGCAGCGAAATGCGGATGACAAATAAAAAGTTGTCGAAGCCCATCAGCAGCTTTGACATGACGAAGATATCTGGAAACCCAAGCAACCCTCACTAAACGGAGTAAACCGGGACGGAATGGGACCAATGAAGTTTTCAACAATGCGTCCGTCCACAAAATATCAAATATTGATAGCAACTCCGTAAGCAATTCAAACATGATGCGAGGGTTCCCGAAAAACCTGCTTTTGAATGTAAACATGTTGAAGAGACATTCGCTTGCAAAAGCTGCAGTGCAAACTCCATTCAAAACCGACAATGCACTGATGTGTAACTAAAAATACACAAATAATTTTAAATATTTTAAAATGTAGTTGTAATTATAATTTCAAAATGTTTCATTTTAAAATGGTGAGTATGTTTAGTTTACCACGTTGGTGCTTCCTCGTTCCATTGAGAGTAAAACCATGTTAAGTAAGAGGTTTACAAGAACAGCTATTCCAAAGTATTTAGACGTTACAATTCCCAAAATCCGTTTCTGAGACATGTGCTACGAAAGGCAACGGAAAAATGATTTGAGATACCACTAGCAGAAATTACAGTAAGCTAATCGTTTATTAAATTCTTACCGTCTGAGTATCAGCCCTGCAAAACTTTCTTTTCAGTTTATCCAGCATATATCTCCTTGCTTTGAGGCATCCAGTTTCCCATCCACCTTTTCTATCATCCACTTCAATTTGTTGTTTCTCCATATTGAGTGCATCAACGAGTACACCCGTAAACAGATTAAAAGCGAAAAAGGAACCAAAAAGAATGACAACCACAAAGTAGCCAGAAATCCAAAAGCTTTTTTCAAAACTAGGGTGCTCATCAATTTCCCCTGAGCCAGTAGCTTTCCAGAACGTTTCGTCCCATCCCTTAAATGTTATTATTTCAAGAACACGAAAGAAGGAACTTCCAACGTTGTCAAAATTACGGAATGGGTCTGCCATCCAGGTATAGTTACGGTCCAAACAATCCTTTTTGTTGTGAACATCGCTATCGTAAGTTCCGCAAATGTGGAATCTGCCATTCAAAAGTTGAAAACCAATGATCGCAAACACGAGCCAGATCAATAGACACATTATCATTATTCCGAAGATTTTCGGCATGGCTCTTCCTAACGAATTGAAGATACTCCGCGTCCCTTCAAAGTTTGAAAAGAGTCGAAACACCCTCATTGAACGAAAAAACCCGACACTACTGATTCCAACCAGGGTCAGAATAACGTTTAAAATGCCACCCCACACGATAAGAAAGTCCAGCCAGTTCCATTTGATTTTTATATAAGCAAAGAATCCCATCGCAACAATTTTTATGGAGGCTTCAATTGCCATAAATAACAATGTTATGTTATCAGCAACATTTAGAACGACTTGCAATAGAGGTCTTGATTTCAAATGTTCATCCCGCAACGACAGGCAAATTGTTGCGATTATTGTATTCCCAATGGTGAAATACTTGAACCACTTGCTGTTCATTATGGTTGTCAATATTTTACGAAACTTGGAACATTCGCAGAAACTTTTCTCAGTAAAGATTGTCTCGATTTCAATATTTTGATTTTCTTGAATTGCAGAATCCGGTAGACCGTCTCGTGGCAAACATGTTACAAATTTGACTTTCATCCACATTCCTAGCCGTTTAAACCGGTTGATAGCTATAGCTGCTTTGCTCAGGTCGGATTTTCCGTTTGCTTTATATGCAGACAAATTTCTTGCAGCAAATCTTTGAAGAAACATGCCCAGAAGGAGGTTGAGGACAATACAATCTAGCACAATGACTGCAGAAATAAAAAATGGGATACAAGTCCATCCATATTCATCGATGCATTCCGACATTGAATCCTGCCACTGTCCACACAGCAAGCGGAACACGGTCATAAAGGAGTGCCCAAAGTCTCTAAAATTCCATTGAGATTCTGGATCGAGGGTTTCTATAAGAAGACAAGATTTTTGTTTAAAATGTCATTTACAATTGAAAATGTGCAATAGCGGAAACGTTATCAATCTTACCACCAAACAAGTGAACCCCCGCTACACAATATATGTAGAATATGCCAATTGCCACAATTGTCATGTCATTAACTTTGCCCATCGCGCTGAATATTTCGTTTAACATGAAATCCAAAGTTGGCCAAATTCTTGTTACTTGAAATATTCGAAGCTGTCAACACAAATATAATTAGATTCTATTGTGTTTTTAAATTAATACTTTCAATATCTTCCTTACTGAGCGTAAGCTAAGTAGTGTCTTCATCCAACGAGTATTGCACTCAAATTTAGATTCAACCAGAAATAAAAACGTTTGCAAAAAATCAAATATGTTCCATTTGTCCTTGAAATAGGATTTTGGACCACATGCTAAGAATTTCAGCAAGCACTCCACCGCAAACATAGTTCCAAAAACCTATAAGAAAGAATTTCAGCGCTAGCTTTTTTCAACAATGACCAAACAATTTTCCTTTTTCTTTATTTTCAAACCTGAGATCCCGACACCAGAATCATTTGCAGTTGCTGATTTTCTTCAACTCCAAAATGATCCATTGAAAGCAATATTAAATTACCAATGGTAGCAAACGCCATTATCAGCTCCGTAAATGGATCGAATGCAATAACATTTAGCAGGCTCATAAATCTTGTCCAAATACTTTTTTGATTACGGTTGCTTTCATCGGCATCACGAATATCATTTAGATTAGTTCCTTCAATATTACCATCAGCGGAACCAGAAATATAGCTTTTGCTACGTTTGCCACTTTCGATCGTTGTAAGGTCTTGCAGAAGGTCATCAGATGACTTAGAAACTACGGCTAAAATGATGTTGAGTGTGTAGAATGAACCAAGGAATAGTGTTACAATGAAGTAAGGAGCATGCCACGCACTACCCATTTGTACAATCTAGAAGAAACAAACATTTTATAATCGTGCTCCTGGTTAAAAACATTCCAATTTTTACCTAAATTAAGAATCATTCTCTTTCTCAGTTTGGTGCTAATATGTTAGCCTAATATATTCACCTCGTAATAAATGTCATCCCAAGAATCTTGTAACATTATAAGAATTGTCGACTTAAGAGCCCATCCTATTGAGCTGAACAATTCATCATTTTGACCATGAACTTGTAGGCACGTGAAGTTTCCCGGACATTGCCTAAAAAGAACGGCTTGGCAATAAATATACTTCATTCGAATGAAAACATGCGTAAAATAACTCTAATCTTTATGACAACTATCATTCTAAAAATCTTACCATCTCCGACCCCAGGAATAATTTCCACATTTTAAATAAGGCCCTGAATTAACTTCCCAATTTGAGTTATTTGAGACCCAGGCATGCCAGTTCAGGTCACGATTTTTACTATCGGAGCCGTCCTCAGGGAAATCACGGACGCATTTTTGAGTGGAAATGCCCATTAAAAATTGATAACCTACCAGGGTAAATATCCAGGTAAAAAACAGTGTCCATAAAAACATATCCCGGAGATCACAACCAGTTTTTAATACGACTTTCACCATTGGCTTCAAATCTAGAAAGAATCCGGTTTTAGATGAGCAAGTGATCTTAGCATTCTTAACTAAACATAATAACAAGTATTACTTGGAATGAGAGCCGCGATTTTCAATGAACGAAGTCCACAAAGAAAATGATGCCTTCCGATGAATGGAACGTAGTATGGCACAACAAGTAGCAAATCCACCATGTCCCAACCATCTCTCAAGAATGCAAACTGGTCGAATAAAAGTCCTTTTGCGATCACATGGCTAACAAAGTCAAGAGTGTAGATTGCCCCGAAAATGTAGAATGTTCTGAATTGGGAAAAAATTTAATGATTAGAATAAACATCCAAAATATAGCCTCATGTGGGTACTCACATCCGTTGATTATCATTGTAAGGCTGTATCAGAAGGCAGCAGTCCAAGAAAGCTGTCACTATCATGAACCAACGGTACACCCAATGATGGAGCACAGAAATACATTTCCTTCTCAATGGATTTAACGGACTAAATATGTTGAGTGAATTTTGTGCACTGAAGCGATGAATTATCTTTTTCTCTGTGACTATCACGAACTTCTAGAATCGGTAGATAAAAGTTAATGTAGATGCGGTATGTGAGTAGGGAGATTTATTTAAGGTAATATTACTTCTGCTTTAGCATAGAATGGGTCCAAATCCTCTAGTGGGACATTTACCAATTTTGGTGGGAAAAATAACCTCAAGTTAGTTGGGAGATCCCTACCGCTTCTTAATTGAGGATCTGGATGACTTGATCCAACGGTTTCTTGGATCCGATTTATTGGA
Organism: Orchesella cincta; assembly: GCA_001718145.1. Taxonomy (NCBI): domain Eukaryota; kingdom Metazoa; phylum Arthropoda; class Collembola; order Entomobryomorpha; family Orchesellidae; genus Orchesella; species Orchesella cincta. Next base: position 16,803 of record LJIJ01002192.1, read on the forward strand.
AACTAAAATAGAAGTTGTTAAGGTAGCATGCAATTTGTAACAAAAAATTTTAAATATGACATTTTACAGTTTTTCTTCTTTGGTTTCTTTCCCATCGCCGCTCACGATTTATTTTGAGAGATTCGGTTGTTAGCGGCATAGGCTGTATGTTGGGGTTCCACATTTTCACTAAGGAAATAGGTGAAAGTATGCACACTCATTTATTTTGCTGAAAAGTTGTGTTGCTCCTTTCATCAAGAAAGCTGAACGATGACTGATACAACATGTAGCTTCAAAGGGATAAAGCCGTTTCGTTGCCTGCCGTCGATATGCTTAAAAACATTATCCAAGTTTAGCTGTTGACAGGTTAAGATAACTACTATTTAAACCTTTTTTAAAGTAGTTTTATCCACACTTGACACCCTGGGAAGTTGTTTTCAATATAATTTTATCCACCATTTGCCAAAACCAAACCTCAACTTAGAAATGCTTGCCGACGTGTGCTAATAATTTTTGCCAAAATCATATACTGAAGGCAAGGATTGGAAAAGTATTCAACTTGATTAAATTCCATAAAAATATTAAACACGTTTGTCTAGATTTTTATACGTCGAGATAAGCATTGGCTCAACTTTTTTGAACTTCTCAACACCTGGAACCGTTTTTAAATCGGTCACTTTAAACAACTGGTTACCCGTTTACTTATACTGCAGAAATACATTGTAATAGCCGATACTATTGAAGTATACCATTTAAAATGGTGCGTCTGTTGGCCAAAAATTCTTTACATTGAGTGCCTACCAGGAGGCTTGGTTCAATCTCCGCGGTATATACGATCAGTAGTTAATATGCCAATATTCTGTCGAAACGAAAACTTCAACCAAAAAATGTTTACTAGAGTGTGCTTATACAACGCTAGTCTAGCTATTTACAGGTTGGGATGAGCATTAGGAAAACTCTTTTTGGTTTTCACCGCACCACCCAAAACCTGGAGTATTTGTTCAACCCCTTTGAAGTAATGTGATTGGAGTTCCTACATTAAGTACCTACCAGCCACGTTGTCCAACGTCTGCCCTATCTTACATACATTTAATACGGAATGTGCACATATTCTATCGAAACAAAAACATGTTCACACATGTGTTGTGCGAAATGTTTTCTGGGGTAAAGTTCAAAACCCTTATGAGGAATTCCAGCAGCTATTTGAAAGTCAATTACCTCTCAAAATTTATTCCAGTGGAAACTTATGCCAATATTTTAGAGTTATGCAGGATGGATGCTCATTCTTCTTGAAGCGGGGGCAATAAAATAATCGACATGCGCAGTTAAAGTGACGCCAGTTTCTCCTACGTTTATACTCCGATGGACCTGAAATTTTGAACACATTAAGATAACAACGTTCACTAAGGGTTATATCAAGGTTTTTTGAAATTCGAAAAAATGCGCGTGAAAGTGTGAAAAAAAGAATTAGGGCTAAATCTTTCAAATTTTCTTCTTCTTCAGCCAAACTAATTTAGAACAATTACAACACCGTAATATAAATGTTTAGGTTTGTTTCCATAAAGTAAACGTTTTTATTGAATTCAAAAAAACCGTTGATTTATCCCACTACTTGTTAGCTATTTCTGTTCTTATTTTTAGGTCAATCTGAAGATAAACATAGGAGAAAAGAGCACCCTTTTACCTTCGCATACCGATTTTTTTATTATCCCTGCTTCAAATATCCTAACTTACCCCAACCAGAATGATAATCTATCGTGTATAATTTAACGTAGTCTATAATATTACCAAAAGTTTTAACTGGAGTAAATTTTGATAGACAATCGACTTTCATATAGCTGCTGGAATTACTCTTATGTAAATGCACAGTTGATGGTTTTGGTAGTGTGCGTTGTTGTCTGTTATGTTTTAATAAAATTCTTTTCATGGTTACCATATAGTAAAATAAAAGAAGGAGTATGACAAGATGCTGCCAGTATATGAATGCGTATCATAATTTAATTACATTTAATACAGTTTTGTGTAAAACATTCGTTTGGAGATCTTTGGTTTAAAATTTGGGTGTTTCAATTTTAGATATTTACGTTTTAGATAAAGAAAAAAACAGAACTCGGCTGCTTAGTTTGCTAAATGCATATTTAGGTGCGTAAAATTAAAACGTTTTATCATAAGAACTACGTATGCTATTTAAAAACCAGTGCCATTATTATTTAGTAATTTATTTAACTTAACTTGTGAAGTTGTAATTCCAAAAAAGAATTTATTAAAACCCTAGTTACGTATTGTTTTGACCTTTATGTGTGCAGTTGAAACGTTAAGCGACGAAAAAGTGTTCTTGTTTTTCATCTTTTATGAATCGACTCTTAACCACGAATATAAAGTATAAAAAGAACTAATAAAAATACCTTTTGACATCCTTTTCATATACCTGCTGGATCTAATCATATCATATTCCTCCTATATTTTAGATTGGCAACAACATGAAAACTAAACATATGACTACTTATCCTTTTAAGGAAAACACGTAAACTGCTTGTTCAGACATGTTGTTTTTGAACCTTGCTTAATCGTTTTTAAATAGAATGTGGACAAAAAACACATTACTACGTATGTGCAATGAACCTTTTTTTGAATAGCGTGACCAAGGAGTGGCTGGTAGGCACTCAATGTAAAGGATTTCCTAACAATAAAAGGAATTAGAATATGATATTCTGCAAACAGATTTTTTTCACATGTCAGCCAAACATTTATTAGCAGTTGAAACCATATATTATTATTAGAACCTATAAACTAGCCCAATTTTAAAGCAGGTTTTTAATACAGATTTTCAACGCGGATGCACAATCATTTAAAATTGAGCATGTCGTGCCAATAATGATTTTGGGATGTCCTAATCGTAAGTCGATTCTAGCCGTAGAAATTGTAGCTAATAAATAACAACTAATGTTTACCCCAAAAATATTTCTGTTCTTGTTTACGTGTGAAATTAAAAGGTGACAAGAATGTACACCAAAAATACAAGCCATATCGAAGGTCAAAAACAATAGCAGCTGCAATGGTATGCTACAAAACGCTATTAAAATCTGAATTTCTGCAACTACTAATCACCATTTCTCTTTATTAGCCATTTTTATAGCTCAATAGGTTTCAAATAAATATTTGTTTATTGTAATCTTAATCTTAATTTAGTGTTATATTACATTTAATGCAAACTTAATTCTTCATTAAAATAAGGGAAGCAGTGGCATTCGCAAGAGCATTATTTATGTCCAGAACCGTTTCTGCTTTCACCATCCGAATGGGTCCAGCTCTTAATGCTAATAACGCGCACGATTTAAGTTTACTCTTGTCTGCCTCGGTTCTCAGAACATGTCGCCAAAATCTCTTAAACTTTTGTGAATTTTTATGTGGAACTGCTGCTAGTGATACGATTAAAGTGACAAAGATTTCGTAAAGAACAATGTAGAAACCTGCACCAAGATGCATTACTAGCGGTAATCTTTTGTGTAGTTTTACAACAATAAAGAAACAAGTTACAAATAGGGTGCTCCCAACAAATAAAAGGTCGGTTACAATCATATAAGACACTTCGTTAGCAACGCATATTAATATTCGAAACTGGCGATGGACAGACAAGTGGTTTTCAAACTCGTTGTGTTTACCTCTGAGCCAATGGCTTGGAAGTAGCTTTTCAAGTCGATATTGTTGAACAGAGTGAATAACTGAACCACCGTCATACATAGCCTTTGAAATGACTACAGACGTCTCAGCAAAGAAAATTAAGCACATAAAAGCTTGAAAACAAATGAGAACTCCGACGGCAGTAGGAAATCCGAGCATTAGAGAGCCCACAATCTTCAGGAGCGTCGTTTGTAACGTTGTTAAATCATCTGAGCTAATAAATTCTTGAAAGGGATCAAACGGACGCAAAAATGATATTGCAAAATGTGTAACGACGATAATAAGAAAAGGAATCGAGCTGGCGTAAACGAAAAGTTTTTTAAAAAGCCCTACTCTTCCACTATGTGAAGGCATACCAAAATTCCTTTCTGCATTACTAAATTTAAGACTTTGAGTAACCAAGAAACTGAGATCAGTAGGAAAGCTAAACTCTGTCCAATATGATGCCACGCCTCCCATATTTACTGTCAAAATGATTATGTAAATACAAAGTTCCTCGACGTTTTGCCAATTAATTTGTTTGATGTGAGTTGGAGAATCTTCTGAATTATGGTGGATTTTCATTATCTGTCGAATTGAAAAGACACACAGAAATACTTCCATGTACATGCTTACTCGCCATATAACTCTGTGAAGTTTGGTGTAATTTGGGTTTACAACTATTTTCTGCCTATGGGGAAGCTCAATGATTAGAGGGAGCTGTGTAGATCGTTGAGCAAATAAAAATAATTTCATGGCAGCTTCGGATAACTCCATTTTATGTATTTTTTAGCAGAAATTGTGTCCTAATGTCTTGGAGGATAAACGGAATCTGGGGAAAATGTGACCCCAAAAGTTGAGAAAGAGGTTAAGAATATGTTATTAATGGCCTCGAGATGAATTACAGTCCTTGGAGTTTTCTGGTATCATATAATTTTAGTATTAAGCTCATCTCATACCACCACTACATCGTACACCAAGGCCAGGCCAAGGACAGGTCAATAGGAAGTCATTTTCTGAATAATAATATGGCATTATGTTTTGTGATTTATAAATCGATTGGTCACACAACTTTTAAAATTATTTTATTCAAAGGGTTTACTGGTTTATTCATTTAATCATGGAATTACATTTTGAATTACGCCTGCATTATATTGTGAAGTTTTTGAAAACACATCATTAGGGTCTTTCAAAAATATAAAGTAAGTAGGTATGTAACGAGAAAGAATTGTGTATATTTAGCATCCAAAAAAGGATAAAATCGATATGTATGTAATTTTACCTTTTATGTTTTAAGAATTTTTGAATTGGCTATGTTAGAATTTATGTCATGCGCTTTCTGTTAATGAAATATTTCCGCATTACACAGTTTATTATCTTAACTGGCTTGAATTCATCCAGCCCAAAACGTCATAACAATTATCTCTCTTGTAAAAAAATCATTCAGCACTTGCTTAAATAAATCCCTTTTGAAATTCAAGCATGCTTTAAATTAGCCTAATTATAATTACTAATCCTTCATCAAAATCAAAGATGCAGTAGCATTCATTAGGGCATCATTAATGTCCAAAACAGTCCGCGACTTTACCTTTCGAATGGGCCCTGCTCTATATGCTAACACCATACAACTGTTCAGTTGTTTTCGTTCTATCCCTGATTTAAAACATGTTGCCAGAAATAACGGAACGTTTTAGATTTTTTATGGGGAACAGCTGCCAGTGATAAAATCAACGAGGCAAATAGCTCATAAAGTACAATGTACACACAAGCTCCAAGTTGCATCATTAAAGGCAACCGCTCATGAAGTTTAACTACTACATAAAAACAAGTTACAAATAACGCACTTCCAAGAAACAAAAGATCACTAATTAAAACATAGGACAGCTGATTAGCAACGCAAATTAATATCTGAAAATGGCGATAGACAGAAAGGTACTTTTTAAACTGGATGCAACTAGCTGTGAACCTATTTATGGAAAATATTTTATTAATGTAATATTGACGAACTGAATGAATCACTGGTCCACCGTCATACATATTTTTCGAAATGCGGGCTGAAGTATCAATGTATAATAGTAACCCAGTAAAAATTTGAACCGTTATTAAAAATAAGTTTGCTGTAGGTATCCCGAGCACAGGTGAGCCCATTATTTGCAGACGTAATCTTTCTCCTTTCTTCATATCTCTGAAATCCTTTCCCAATAATGCTTGTACCGGATCGTACGGACGCAGAAAATGAATTGTGAAGTGAATTAAAATCGTTAAGAGGTATACTAAGGAAAGAGAGTAGACGAAAAGTTTTTTAAGGACACCCAGCCATTTTGTATTTTTTGATGGCGAACCCATTTTTTGGTTTGATATGCTAAATTTAAGACTCTATAAAGCCAAAAATCTGAGATCATGGATATAATTAAACACCGTCCAGTATGCCGCCAAACCTCCCATATTCACTGCCAAAATCACAAAATATACACATAGTGCTTCGACATTATGCCATTTAATTTTTTTTATATGACTTGGCGAATCCTCCGAGGTATGATGAATCTTCATTATTTGGCCATATGAAAACATACAAATAAATATGCTTGCAAACGTGTTCACTCGCCAGACAGTTCGGTGAACTTTTGTGTACTTTGGGTTTTCAATAACATTTTGGTAACTGGGTGGCTCAAATATTACAGGAAGTTCGGTTAAACGTTGACCAACGACGTATAGTTTGATGGCAGCTTCTGTCAACTCCATTTTTACCGATGTGGATGATAATGACAAAGACCACCTCCCCTGTTTTTAAGACACTCAATAAATGTACTGAAGAAGAAATTGCAGATGTTTCAAATATTTTGTGGATGTTTCAAACTGCAACGCAGAATATGTTTTAAGCAGCAATCTATCATGAAAAGTACCGAATTACAAGTTGACTTTTGATTTGACCTCATTCACCCATTTGATGCCATGGTCAAACCGAGGTAAAATGAATGACACCCAAAATTATGCTGTACCGAATCCTTCATTATCGTATAATTATATGACTTTATTGGAATACGTGGCTCTTCTCAAAGAAACCACTGTTACAATTATACAGAGATTGCAGAGGGATTTTAATGTGGATGAATAAAAACGGGTTTAATCCGGATAAAATCGTTTCCTATCCACCCTACGACGTAAAAAAGACATTATTCTTCTTTCATGCTGAATTTTTTTATTTTTGACGTTTTTATACTGGAAAGCCGCATAATTGACTTACTACTACACCTGTTTATCGCATATAAATACATGTTTCTTCAGCGTTTTTTAGTAGCAACCAGACTCTGTTTGTGAACGTTTCGTCACAAATGGAGTAATTTGAAACCATGTTCTTACTATATATTTAACATATTTTGAGGTTTTAGTACATATCACATACATAGTAACATATTTTGCTGTTTTCAGACAAATTTGCCGTTAATTGTAAAATAATTATCTGTTTCTATGAATGTTAAAAACATATTTTCAGAAATTTCCTTTTGAAATTAAACTAACAGCCTAAACCCTGTTACTTGTTAAGCCATTTGACACATAAAATATTTGAGTTCTGTGTTAAATTTTGCCATTTTTAAACGATTTTAACCACATGTTTGACTGCACATTTTTCCGTTTTTAGGCACATATTTATATACATAGTTCGACCTTCATAACCACATCTTTTGAACAGCTTTATTTGTTACAACAGCTCTAATGAACATTAAAATGCTCACTGAAACTGCCCGGGATTGGGCTTAATCACAACATAAATTGCAAATTCTTCATTGAATCCAACTGGTGCTTTGACATCTCTTTTATAAACAATATTTAGCCCCAATTTTATTTCATAAAACCAAAAAACCATGCAAGACAGACCAGAACCGCTAAGAAATAAAAAAAATATCGTAACCAAGTTAGAGTTCAATGACAACGAACTAGCACTTTCACCTATTGTATCCATTTTATGATAAACATCTCTTGTAAACCATTGTTTCCAAAACAAATGTATTCCAGAACTCACATAATTTTGGAACCTCCTATACATGTAGCCTCCCCCATTCTTTTTAAAATACCAGATTTGAAAGTCCTTAAAAATGGGGTTGTCTCCTGCATAAAATCTGAAGTTATTTCTGGAGCTTCTGTGCAATTTACCCAAAGCTTCAGAAATGCGCATACTGTCATCAACAAACGCTGTTTTGTTACAACCTTCAAGTTGATTTGCAATCGCACTATTATCATACTTTACAATGGAGCGAATTCTTTGAAACAGCTTGGAAAATGTGGCATCTTTTTCTCCACTAAATTTAAAGTTTTCTAGTATTGAATAATTATATGGCAATGTGTAATTTTTCTTTGTAATAAATGTTTCGTAAGTTTCAGCATCCAACTTGGATTTAATCCATTTTACAAAGCTGTGCCCAAAATGGTTGCTGAGTGGATCATTTGTGGCTCTGGGTGGAAGTGGTGGCTTATTTACGTGAGGTGTAAATAGGAAAAACTCCCCCATTTCGAACAAACTCTTCCAACGTTTATGAAACGATGTTGGGGCAATGAAACTCGCAAAATTGTCACCACGATACGCTGTATTTAGCACCAAAGCAGATAGAATCCAAATGGCCAAAAATCCGCGTAAGCTTTTAGCCCGACTCATTTGCCCGGCGTACACGTCCGTATCCAAAAGCAGTGCTGTGATTGTGAGCAGGATGGAGCTAAAACTGAGCTCAGAGTTTGGACGAATTGCAAAATTATTTAGAAGGCGCATCATTCCCAGTAGGATTCCTGCTGTTCCCAAAAGACTGATTAGAATCAAAGCCCAAACTTGTGACGAAAATGGTTCCAAATAAGAGTAAAAGTTTATCGGGGACGAGTTGCCGTCACAAGTAATGAAATTGTATGATATAGTGTCAGCAGCAACATAATGATAACCATAGGCTTTTCCTTCACCCAGAGCTAGCCATGGAAAGTAAAAGTTTGTATTGTGGTATTTTAATCCGCCACGCTTCAAAAGTGGTTCTGAAATAATTGCAAGTTCAATTTCATCTAGATATAATGTAAGGCTGAGGATTTCCCTCGTTGATTTTGCAGCACAGATTTGCACCAATCCGTTCAAATCGTTGTGAACGGGAAAGCGAAAGAATGGAAAGATGAAATGGAGGAGAAACTTTCCATCTCCTGTTGCATTAATATAAGTTTTCTGCATATGAAGACGACAATTGTTCTCTTCCTCAGCCGAGCATTCTACAAGAAAATCTGTGAATGGATACGTCTCAACTTCCAATTTTGCAAGTATGGATTTTCCAAAAAACTCAAAAAATTTGCACATAAACACCATGTTCTGAATATTTGTTCCAAATTGGTTACCATAATGTTGGTTATCAGTGGTTCTGAGGAGCTCATAATTAACACGAAATAGAATCTGATGCATGGGATGCTTATACAAAGGAAGTAGGAGGTGGTAAGGAAACTCATTTTGAAAGTTTAAGATGTTCGCCGTGATAAAAAATATGTGGAGAGGAACCATCGCCAAAGATAAGTGAATAATGGACTTGTTGTTTGGAAAGAGAAATTTAGGATGCGTTGGTACCAAATGTTGAGAGATGACTGTTAAACGTGAGACTGATTTGTAAAAACTTGAGTGGACATCTGTGGATCCTAATTTAGTTGGCAACACAAACGAAAAGGTTTGGCAGAACGTCCAGTGCTGAAAATTAACAAGGTCTCCTTTTGCCCCCAAATTGTGTTGAAATAAGGAAAATATGGGCAAGTGATAGGGATTTTTTTGGGGGAAACGCAACTCCACTTCTCTTTGAAGAATAAAGCGTTTATGGACATTCTTAAAGCCTTGAACAGTTCAATGGGACAAAATACGTTTCCATTCCGAAGGAGAGACTTGAATTAAAAAAGTAGTAAATGGAAACGTAGGTAGTAAAAACTTGATCAACATGATGCATGAGAGGAAAGACTGAAACAATTGGTTTCTAAAAAGGTTAATGTCTTGGTGTTCAGTGTTGTGAAAGGTTTATAAATTGTAACCAGACGCATAATTTAACATGCATCCGAACAAAGACGGTGCCTAATTTGTTTTAATAACATTGCTACACATTTTTAGGCAATTTTTTGGAATAGGTTTCCTTTTGTATTGAAATAATATAAACAATACAACGGTTTTGTCATCAACACTCAATAGTGCAGTATCTTATTACATAAGGGTATTGTTAACATAGGCATAAATGTTTAATAAATCGATTTTACAATCAGAAGTAGCTATCAATTCATTGGAAGGGCTAACAAAAACTTTTAATCTCATTTTAATCAAAAAGTAAACTTTTTAAAGTTTTGTATATTGAAGAACGAATTGTGTATTATAAGAGAGGTTGCAGACCATTGCATGCAAGTAATATAGTACTTTCAATAACGAAATTTTCCATTTCTGTTTAGCAATTTCAGTCTTCAATAAATCCCTTTTCTTATAGATTTTTCGTACCTAGTTAAAATAATGAGTTATAAGGCGAAAAAGAGAAATAATTTTATAGCCGAGATAACTACACTCATAGTCCAAAAGAATAGGTATCCCATGTTCCTGAATTTTAAAAAGCCATAACTAGTGGTAACGTTGAAATATTTTTGCAGTTTGTGGATGTAGAATTATCTAAATTTAATTAGCTTTCCTCTGACATACTTGTCAACAAGAATTGGTTAGCTAGTTTTTTAAATATTTACAAACATATACGATTGCGCAAGATTTTAGTTGGCCAAAAGTATAGGTACTTTTCAAAATTCTTATAAAATCTTTGATTTTATCCAAGATATTCACAATTTTTATGTTTGGATACGTCAGAAAAGTGTTAAGTACCTGTTTTGATCCAATATAATGGGTCCATTGTTGGAATTCTAAAGAATATGGTGGTTCAATGGCATGGCACTTCTATTCACCTGGAAGTGTCTTTAAACTCAAACTTTTGATTGAAATTAAAACGTTTTATGGTCCATGTGGTGTCACGAATAATGGTAAGTCATAATAAAACTAATTCTATGAAAAAACTGCACTCCATTTAGTAGAACCCCCCAAAAAGCTCACAAATTTGTAAAATCATCACCAACCCTCTTAGGGGTTGGGTACCAAATTTGACTATAACTTTCGTAATTGGTAAGGCAAAAACGTCAACGTGGGCTTGAAAGAAAGCCCGGAGTCTGCTTGACACAATACACATACCATCAAGTTAGTACACACCGAATTGTGGTATTTCTGGACCACGCAACTTCTGAACAGTTGTGTAACATTGAGTCGTGGGTTCACCCCTATTGCACGCATAGAATACATAACTGTAACACAACTACTGTAAGTATATATCATATCAAATATGCGTAAATGAAAAGTGTCTATTGTTTTGGACAAAAATTAGCAACTAGAAAATCAATTTTTTCACCTTACAGCACATTAGAGAAGGATACTTAAAATGAGCCTCACAATTTTGAAGCCGTTCCGTAGTTGCGTGGTCCAGAAATACCACAATTCGGTGTGTACTAACTTGATGGTATGTGTATTGTGTCGAGCAGACTCCGGGCTTTCTTTCAAGCCCACGTTGACGTTTTTGCCTTACCAATTACGAAAGTTATAGTCAAATTTGGTACCCAGCCCTTAAGAGAGTTGGTGCTGATTTTATTAATTTGGGAGCTTATTTGGAGTTGCAACTAAACGGAGTGTAGTGAATCTGTAGAATTAGTTTTATTATGACTTACCATTATTCGTGACACCACATGATCATAAAACCATTTAATTTCAATTAAAGCTTGAGTTTAAAGACATTTCCATGTGGCTAGAAATGCCATGCCATTGAACCACCACATTCTTTGGAATTCCAACAATGGTCCAATTGTATTGGATCAAAACAGGTACTTAACACTTTTCTGACGTATCCAAACACAAAAATTGTGAATATCTCGGATAAAACCAAAATTACAGAAGATTTTTGAAAAGTACCTATACTTTTGGCCAACTAAAATCTTGCGCAATCGTATATGTTTGTAAATATTTAAAAAACTAGCTAACCAATTCTGTTGACAAGTATGTCAGAGGAAAGCTAATTAAATGTAGATAATTCTACAACCACAAACTGCAAAAATATTCCAACGTTCCTACTAGTTATGGCTGTTTAAAGATTCAGGAACATAGGATACCTATTCTTTTGGGTTATTATTGTATATGGCTTATATTGTTGATCTAATATTGAAACTCAGTTATTAAATATTATGTAGAAATTCTTTTTAACAGTTAGTTGCTTAATTTGGTTTTTCAGAAAATGGTTTTCTGGATTGGTTCTTACTGATGTCCAGATAAAAAAACATTATCTGACCTCATAACTTTGAACTACTTTTGATTAGAAAGTAGTTTGACGATAAATTACAAAGATAGTAGTTCAATTTTTAAAGTTGGATGTTGGACTTAAAAGTGTATACTTGCTTTATCAACACAATGAATTATTAACTAACCCTAAAGTTAACAGTTGTTTTGTTAGAAATATGTTGGTTATGACGACAAGTAGGAACTTATGAAATTGGTAATTTAAACGCTGACATTTTGAAGGGCATTTGACTGATTCCCAAAAAAAATTAATATTTTCTGAGTGGTCGTTTAAATATGTGGAGCGCAAACATTCGCACGATTTTCAAACGAATACCTTTACCTTACGACTTTGTTCGTTAGTCAGTCATTAACCAAACTCGTTATTCGTTGTTGTTAAACCACATTTGATTTTCACGCATCAATGTACCCCACGTTAAAAAAAACGTAGTCTTTTTACATACTTACAGATTACGACATACTAAAATTGATATTTAAAACATTTACTGGTGAACATACGTTCACTAAAACAGGATTTAGGCAGTTACGAGGTTTTCTGTGGTAGGTGTTGCCAAAGATAGACTAAATAAAAGGTAAAAATGTATACTTTTTAAAAAGCTCTAAAGTACATGAAGGCTGCCTATCCTATCGTGAGTTAAATATAAAATACCACACATCATAATCCATTTTTTGTTTATCATTTCCAAGCATAACATGCGACTGTATATGTACCAATTACGATTGTGTTTGATTACATGTGAAACCATACAATTTGGCGATGAAACAACAATTCAACGTATTTTTATGCTCTTGAACAATACTTTTGAAACCCGTGGTACTAATTTCAAACCTTGGAGTGCTATCAAATTGGAAGTTTTACCTTGAATAAGTTTCAGGTAATAATTCACTAGTTATAGAGTGGTTTGCTTGCACAATAGCATAAGCATTTGATTAGTGAAATATACGTAACTTGTAGCTACATTTTCTCAAAGGTTTACATGCCATTTGTTTACAGATGTTGATATTTTGTGAATAGAGAAACGTTTGTCTGTTTTGGGGGAAGATCGACTACTAAAAATATTTGCTAGTTGTGTCCTTTAACATATTTATAAATTTGCATTAAGTAATTAATTTATGAAGTTACGTGTGGTTTACAGACAGCGGACAGATTCCACAGCCAAAATGAGCATTCTCATACAACCTTCTTTGCAATACCATGATTTACTAACAAGTGGGTAATCAGATAATGTGCAATAATTAATTTTTACTCAAGAGTTTTCGGGACACCACTTATGTTC